>CM054811.1:29819855-29969855 GCA_028984105.1 Lavandula angustifolia
ACAAACATTAAACGCAAAGTTGGGATCTTTGTACTTTGGAGCAATAAATCAACATAATTGCAGCTGAAATCCGACAAATAACATCAAGTAATGCTGACTTGGGCTCAAAGTCGAACATCCACTTGACTAAATAACAAGCACACCGCTAAACAAAAACGCAAGAGGGAAAAAAGAAATCGGATGGGATACTTCTCCAGCATAAAATATGTAGAAAATATAATACTCCCTCCGTCCTGGATGAAACGCCCTCTTTCTTTTCTGACACAGTAATTTACGCACGGTGATTTTTGTAAGAAAGAATGGTGGCACCACTTATACTTTATAAAGAAATAATGGTAATTTATGGATAAGTCATTTTGGTAGAATGTGGGGAAGTGCTAGATTTAATCGCCGCGGCCTCACATAAAGTAATTGGATGATTAATTATTTCCAAAAAGGAATAAGAACATCCCGAAATGTAATAGGGGACGTTTCATCCTGGACTTATGAAAGACAAGATAAATAACATTGGGTGCCCACTTAACTAATTAATAACACGAACACAAAGCCGAATTTCGTCTAAGGAAAATTAGAAAGGCGAGAGATGAAGATTTCCAAACAGAAAACAGGACATAATCTAAATTGAGTCCCCAATTAATGGCTCATTAGCTGGATAGGGCGTGAGGTGGAGGTAGCATCGAAGAAGATGGAGGCAGTCCTGATTCTATTGTGCAAGTTTCTGAATTTGGTCGAGTGGCACTACTGTAAATTATGCAAAATTAATGCCCTAACCTGACCGCCTTTACGTGCCAAACCGACCCTCTCCTTGCAATCATATACATCCTCCGCCAGAGCAATTTCTTACTCCACCTTCCCGACTCAATCTCCGCTACAACACCAACATTTTCGTCAAAAAATCTCCAATAAATTTGTCGTTATGACCTCCGATACCATCAAATCTTCCAAGAGCTCTCCAGATATCTACATCTACTCACCGCAATTAGCAATTTGAGCTGCCCGACTTGCAATCGTACGACTTCCTCCGCTTTCACCGCCACCGATTCCGACGCGCTGAAGCAACCTTTTGTTATCGGTAGTTTGAATCTTCCAATATAGTGTTGGGAAAATCGTTTATTATATATATATATTATATATATATATATATATATATATATATATATTTTGTAATTATGGAAAGTTAATTAGCATTTATTGCTAATTTGACTTGGGCAAAATTCGGCCCGTTTAATCATCTTTTCGAGCCTCGATATATATTCGATTTATGAATTGAGATATATCACGTTGATTTACATTTCGAGTAGATAATTATAGTGTGCTTAATTTCTCGATTCCGATTTTCGGTGAGTGATAAATAGTGGCTCGAAGTTTGGGGGGACAAAACTAATATGTTACTTAAAGTGGAGAAACTTACCTAATTCGGGTTTGGGAGAGTTATTACATTAATCAATGTCTCACATCGATTAATGTATAATATTTTGTGTGGTATTTAAGTCTCTATCATGTAGTAGGAGATAACAAAGTGACATGTGGTGAGCTTGGGCCACACATGCTCATGCGCCGCGCCGCACCGCGCCCGTGCCCGGCCCCGGCTCCGGTTCCGGTCCGTGTCCTTGGACTTGGACTTGGACTTGACAATTGGTCCTTTGGGTGGTCCGTGGACTCTTCAACAGCCAACCTTCCATATCTCCACTCCCCACTCCCCTGGACACGTCAGTCTGCCTTAATTGGCAGGTGTTAAGCAACAACCTTTCACCTGGTGGGATGTAGCCTATAAATAGGCTGCAGCATTTCATTCCAAAAAACACAACTCACAACATTCTTAGTTGCATTCTTAGCTCAAGTCTTCAGCAGCTTCTGTCCTCGCCGGAAAGTCCAGTTCGCCGGAGCTCGAAGATCTTGCGGTGCTGCAATCCTCGAGACGTCGTCGTTTCATCTTTGGGGACGAAACGCCATAACCGAGAGCACTACCGGGGCGTTTTTCGTCTTGCGGAGAGAGGTCTTCCTCGACTCAACGGTTCTGTTGTTTATTTTCTTTTGTGATTTAACGGTTTACTTGTAATAGCAGTTTGTAATCTAACAATCGCAAGACGAAAAATATTACTCTTTACCTAGCTGCTTCAAGTAAACTAAAAGGATGTCTTCCTCAAGTGCAGCCTTCTCCGACGCTGCCGCTGCCGCTGCTTCTGCCGCCGCCACAAACAATGTCTCCGCTACCGCTATCTCCTCCACCTCGGATGTTGTCCCGCCGGTGTCTGTCCCGGTTTCGACCCCAACTTTTGCTAATCCAACCCTCACCGCCATGTCCGCCGCCACCGATGCAAGGATAGCACTTAACCGTGCTAATGCCACTAACTCGGCATATAACTTCACTGCGATGTCTTCTGCTTTGCAGAACAGTGCCCCGTTTAGGAGTGTGAACCACCTTGGTGTGGTAGGGGGCTCGAACCCGACGTTGACGACACCTCTACACTCGTGTAGAGTGTTGCCTGCTGCCGAGAAACCCACGAAGTTTGGTGGATCCGACTTCAAGAGGTGGCAACGTAAGATGTTGTTCTATTTCGACAACATCGGGGTTCACCACCGTGCCGATGGAGAATGCACTCCGCCCTCCAAGTGACAACGAAGAGAACATGGAAGTCCGCATAGCCCTACGAAAATTGGCTAACTTCCGACTACTTTTGTAAAAACTTCTTGCTTAGTGGACTAGATGATAGTTTGTACAAGTGTATATGCAAATGTAAAGACCTCCAAGGCAATTTGGGAGGCACTTGAAAGAAAATATCAGTATTGACGATGCGCAGAACCAAGAAGTTTGTAGTCGCCAAGTTCTTGGACTACAAAATGGTGGACTCTCAACCGGTCATGGACCAAGTGCAAGAGTTTCAACTCATTGTCCATGACGTCCACGCCGAAGGAATGCTTTTGCCAGATGCTTTCATTATGGCAACCGTGATAGAAAAGCTTCCCCCGAGCTGGAAGGACTTCAAGAGCTACTTGAAGCACAAGCGAAAGGAAATGACGCTTGAAGACCTTGTGGTCAAGCTCCGCATCGAGACCGATATGAGGACTCGAGATGGGAAGGGCAAAGCACCCGTGGAACCGAGAGTCAACCTCGCAGAGAAAGGTGGCAACTCCAACAATGTCAAGAGAGGGCGTCCAAACAGCAACCCCAAAGGGTAGGGCAAGGCTTAATCCCGAAAGTTTGAAGGGGATTGCTACAACTGTGGCAAGTCCGGCCACATGTCGAAGGACTGCCGTAAGCCAAAGAAGAAGAGGGCTCGTCAAGCCAACATATTGGAGATTTACGAAGCCGACCTTGCGGCCGTTGTCACGTAAGAGGCAAACGTCGTGGAGAATGAAGGGAAGTGGTATATTGATACTGCTGCCACGACACATGTTTGTGGTGACCGAAGCCGCTTCACCAAGTACAAGAGTTGCCAAGGGAGGAAGCTCAATATGGGGAATCAAGCCTCATCTGAGGTAGTTGGCTATGGTACTGTGGTGTTAAGGTTGAGCTCCGGCAAGAACCTTGTTGGGTTATGAGTCGGAAGATGATAATCAACATTTTATCGGGTTAAAATAACATCGGGGGAAATCATAGTGTGTATATTATGGAATTGAAGATCCCAAAACCCAACCGATATCGTAGTGTAGTGTCGATAGGATTAGATGATGTAATAAAGCTGAGATCGTTTTGATTTTCTATCTTTCGTGTCTATGTCCCGTACGGGGTAAAATGTTGGACCGATCTTCGCAGGAAGTTACTTTCCGTAACCCCACGTCATCATTGTAAGAGCTTGTGTTCTTAAGTCATCGGTCGATCTTCGCCTCGGCAGAAGACACTTTATCACCGACATACATCGCAGAAGAACCTCACAAAGCTCAGTACCTTCTGAGTCAACGACTGATTACACTCGGTAGAATATCTTATCACCGACTCGGACGAAGAAGACAAGAGATCGCATCAAGTCTATCAGATCCGACAAGAAACGACCCAGCCTATTAACTTCACTCGAAAGTCAGCAGAAGATCATACGAGGATGAGTGAGAGTCAACTCCGATGAAGACCTATGTCTGACATATCTCACCTACCACAAACCTCGACCAATGAGAAGCCGTCAACGCAATACATGCTCTGACCAACTAAAGCTGCTCTCATGAACAGTATCAACAACTCTGCTGCAACAATTCGAACTTATGGCCGTTTTCTTTGGAAGCTTGTGACACGTGGCATCGTCGTCTCCAACGGACATATGCCTAGGTCACAACTATAAATAGAGAATAAAATCTGAGTTCTACGTACGGGATATCAAAGGATAAAACGCTCAAGCTTTCAAAACAACTCTAGCACATTCAAGAGAAATCCAGCGAAGAACTTGCTAAATAGAATACTCTTAGTTCTTCTCTCTAGAGTTCTTTAGATCCCTCTTCTCTAGCTAAGCTCAACGTCATATCTATAGCTTAGAAATTCGAAGGAGTTCACTCTTACCAAGGTTGCATGGACACGGACACGGGACACGGTACGACACGGACACGGGACACGGGATACGGTATTTTTTGAAAAATTTAGGACACGACACGGGCGCTAATATAAATAATATTAAATTATTAATATATATATAAATGATTAAGTCAAACTTTTCAATATCAAACTCATTGTTCACATTATTAACTCAAAACGCATAAGTCATAACTCATAATTTATAATCATAGCATAAAAATGTGAAATACTAAGATAAGTAGATAACAACAATAAACATTAGTCTTAAAAGTCATAATAATATAAATAAAAAGTAATTTTTCAAGTTTTATGAATCGGTGTAGAATACTTCATCCAACAAATTATTTTTCACTTCCGGCTCATCAAATGTGGGATTTGCAATCTCTAAAATCCCAACATCACTATTCAACTCAAAACCGCCGCTTTATTGATCCGTTAAGAGTCTAATTTTTTTTTTTTGCGTGGTCGTGTCCGGAAAGAGTCGGACACTTAAGTGGTTGATCTTGTGTAGTTAGTATTCTCACTTCGCGTAAGTGGTTGATCTTGTGTAGGTCTTGGGTTCGATTCCCATTAGGGACGATTTGTAATAAAAATTAAAAAAAAATTAGAAATTTAAATTCCCGTGTCAGGGAAGAGTCTGACACTTCAATTCCCGTGTCCGAGAAGAGTCGGACACTTCACCCCCGTGTCCGGGAAGTGTCCAAATTTTTTTTTTTTTTTAATTTGCCGGACACGTTTTGCCGTGTCCGACACGTGTCGGGCGCGTGTCCGAGCGTGTCCGTGTCCGACACGTGTCCGACACAGTACGGCGACATTTTTCGAAGTGTCCGTGCAACATAGACTCTTACTGATTGTTCTTATTGTAAGAACTCCTTCTAGTTGGAGAAATTCCCCTCCCCTTCAAACCTCGGTTTGATTTGTAAAGTCGCTAAGGACTATAACTTAGAAGGGTCTGTCCAGTGCACAGATTCCCTTGCGAGGCTTGCTCGATTAATCAACAAGACCTCGTTCGTCGCAGGACCGTGGACGTAGGATCTTGCGTATCCGAACCACGTTAAAAATTGCTTGTGTCGTTTACTGTTTTATTGCACTGCATATAAATTGCTTACAAAATCATATCTTGCATAAAACGTATTCTTAAAAGTGCATTAGCCAAAACTGTTTTGACTTGTGAAAATCATGTTTTCAAACTGAGACTAATCTCCGGGCCCTCTCTATTCCGCACTAAAGCTTTCGACTAAGTTTCAAGTACTGACAAAAGTCAGTAGGAGAGCTCAGTAGTTGGCTCACTCTCTGACCCGCGATCGAAGGTTATTATCTGGCACTGTTCATCAGTTGCATCCAATGGGTTCAATTGCCCTTCGGTTTGAGAAAAGAAACAGTACTCAGGTGTATTTATCCCCCCCCCCCCCTCTACACCTGACTCTCGTCTCCGGACCAACAAACCTTACTCTTGGAGAGGTGCTGCATGTCCCCGACATCCGGAAGAATCTTGTGTCCGGCTCTGTACTAGTCAAGAGAGGGTTTAGACTAGTTTTTGAGTCGGATAAATTTATCCTATCTAAATTTGGAATGTTCTTAGGAAAAGGATACCTGTCTGAGGGCCTTTTCAAGTTATCTGTAATGGCACTGCGCCAAGAGCCCGTTGAGGCTAAAAAGAATGAGAATGAAGCAACTTCCTCCTACTTGATTGAATGTTCCGATTTATGACATTCTAGATTAGGACATGTTAATCTAAATGCGATAAAAAGATTAGTTAATCTCTATCTACTTAAAGTAAATGAGTTTAACAAAACCAAGTGTGAAGTTTGTGTTGAAGCAAAATTGGCTAAACTGCCATTTCATTTTGTAGAAAGGAACACAAAACCTCTAGAACTCATTCACACTGACGTATGTGACTTGAAGTTTGTACAAACTAGAGGTGGGAAAAAGTATTTTATTACTTTTATTCATGACTGCACTAAGTATTGTACTCTTTATCTTTTAAGGAGTAAAGATGAGACGATTGAAGCTTTTACTAACTTCAAAGCAGAAGCCGAAAACCAACTTGATTGTAAAATCAAAATGGTACGAAGTGATAGAGGTGGAGAATATGTAGCTCCTTTTGAAGAGTTGTGTAAGACAAGTGGTATTATTCATCAAACCACTGCCTCCTACTCGCCTCAATCAAATGGTGTAGCTGAAAGGAAGAACCGAACTTTAAAGGAGATGATGAATGTTTTGTTGATAAGTTCTGGACTACCCCAGAACATGTGGGGGGAAGTCGTTTTGACGGCTAACTACTTATTAAACAAAAGACCTCTAAAAGGTGGAGATGTTACTCCTTACGAGTTGTGGAAAGGAAGGAAACCTTCCTATAAGTACCTCAAAGTGTGGGGGTGTTTGGCTAAGGTAGAAGTGTCTTTGCCTAAGCAAGTTATAATCGAACCTAAGACTGTCGATTGTATCTTTATAGGATATGCACTGAATAGTAGTGCATATCGATTTGTCATTCATAAGTCGGCTGCGCCCGATATGAATGTTGGAACTACTATTGAGTCAAGGAATGCTATATTCTTTGAACATATCTATCCTTGTAAAAAGGATGATAAAGTTGAGTCAAGCTCTAGTGGTGAAGCAAGAGAAGTTGCTAGTAGTTCTAGAAATGTGGGGGTAGAACCCGATACACGTAAAAGGCAAGCTAACGATCTTGAAACTTTAGAACCAAGACGTAGCACTAGAGCAAGAGTTGCTAAGGACTTTGGTCCTGCTTATGTTGTCTTTCTTTTGGATGAAGAACCGCAGTCTATAAAAGAAGCTCTTTCTAGACCCGATGACCCACTTTGGCAAGAAGCTGTCCAAAGTGAAATTGATTCCATCATGCAGAATCACACTTGGGTCTTAACTGACTTACCTGAAGGTTGCAAGCCCTTAAGATGTAAATGGATCCTAAAAAGAAAGTATAAGGCAGATGGGTCAATTGACAAATATAAAGCTCGTTTAGTGGTTAAAGACTTTAAGCAAATTGAAGGATATGACTTCTTCGATACTTATTCGCCTGTAACGAGGATTACGTCTATCCGTGTGCTTCTCGCGATTACTGTATTGCACAATCTTGAGATTCACCAAATGGACGTGAAAACTGCTTTTCTAAATGGAGATTTAGAAGAGGAAATTTTTATGGAACAACCTGAAGGATTTGTAGTACCTGGCCAAGAGCGAAAGGTATGTAAGTTGGTGAAATCCCTATATGGGTTGAAACAAGCACCATTACAATGGCACTTGAAATTCGACGAGGCTATGCTGTCGAATGACTTTAAGATTAATGAATGTGACAAGTGTGTTTACATAAAGAATACAAAGAATGGTTTTGTAATTGTTTGTCTTTATGTAGACGACATGTTAATTATGGGACAAAACCTTCAAGTCATAAATGACACCAAGCGTATGCTTAAAAGAACTTTTGATATGAAAGATATGGGAGTTGCTGATGTTATTCTTGGAGTGAAGATACAAAGAACTCCCAAATGGATTGTTTTGTCTCAATCTCATTATATTGAGAAAGTACTTAAGAGGTTTAATGTCTTTGATAGTGCGCCGGCAAAGACTCCTCTAGAAGTTAATGTTCACTTGAGCAAGAATAGGGGTGATCCCGTTGCTCAAGAGGATTATGCTAGAGTCATTGGTTGTCTTATGTACATCACAAATTGTACGAGGCCTGATCTAGCTTGTCCGGTGAACAAACTGAGTCGCTATACTAGTAATCCCAGTAGAGAGCATTGGAAATATCTTGTAAGAGTTCTGAGGTATTTGAAATACACTCTTAACTTTGGGCTGCACTACTCGAGACATCCCCCAGTACTTGAAGGGTACTATGATGCGAATTGGATATCCGACACTAAAGACTCGTTGTCTACTAGTGGTTATGTGTTCACTATAGGGGGAGGAGCTGTGTCGTGGAGATCTACGAAACAGACGTGCATAGCCCGATCCACCATGGAATCATAGTTTATTGCTTTAGATAAAGCCGGTGAGGAGGCCAAATGGCTCCGTAATTTTCTTGAAGATATTCCATGTTGGACGAAACCCGTGCCACCTGTGATGATTCACTGTGATAGCCAAGCGGCTATTGGTAGGGCCAAGAGTGGGTTGTATAATGGTAAGTCGAGATATATTCGTCGTCGACATAATACCGTAAGACATTTGATCACGAGTGGGGTTATCTCTGTAGACTATGTCAAGTCTATAGATAACCTAGCGGATCCGCTTACTAAGAGTTTGAATCGAGATCAAATGTATAAGCTCGTAGAAGGAATGAGAGTGAAATCCACAAATTAAAGACGATTATAGTGGATACCCAACCTTGTAGATTGGAGATCCCATGAACTTGGTTCAATAGGAAAACTAAGCTAGATGAGTCTGTTGATACCACACTCAAATAGTCTATTCCCTAAAAGAGCTCGAGAGTGTTGGTGACCTGTCAAGTGGTGAGGTTAACTCTTTGACTTTTAATGATTCTTGGATGCCTTGAGAAGGTGGAGTATGACAGGATACTCGAGTGAGAATCACCTATTTAAGTGAGAAGTGAGGGTCGCTTCTATGTAACACTTATGAATCCAAAGAGGTTGTCCATGGCCAGTAAAGGACACAAACGTGAGAACGGACGAGGTTGAGACTTTATAGTGTTAGTACTATTGTCTAAGTATACACCATGGAGGAATAGTTCAAGGTCACGTGTCCACTAGTCCGCCAGTATGCTCGATAGCACTGACTAAGGAAGGTTCAAGGTCACAAGTCACCTACCCTGATGCTTTATTGTCTCTTGAGGACAGAGCTGTATGTCTGCATGCATGCATTTGACTATTTCCACTCATGTGGGGGATTGTTGGGAAAATCGTTTATTATATATATATTTTGTAATTATGGAAAGTTAATTAGCATTTATTGCTAATTTGACTTGGGCAAAATTCGACCCGTTTAATCGTCTTTTCGAGCCTCGATATATATCCGATTTATGAATTGAGATATATCACGTCGATCTACGTTTTGAGTAGATAATTATAGTGTGCTTAATTTCTCGATTCCGAATTTCGGTGAGTGAGAAATAGTGGCTCGAAGTTTGGGGGGACAAAACTAATATGTTACATAAAGTGGAGAAACTTACCTAATTCGGGTTTTGGAGAATTATTACATTAATCAATGTCCCACATCGATTAATGTATAATGTTTTGTGTGATATTTAAGTCTCTACCATGTAGTAGGAGATAACATAGTGACATGTGGTGGGCTTGGGCCACACATGCTCATGCGCGCGAGCCTTTTCGCCGACCGCCTCACACGCGGGCGCGGGCGCGCCGCGCCACACTGCGCCGCGCCCGTGCCCATGCCCGCCCCGGCTCCGATTCCGGTTCCGGTTCTGGTCCGTGTCCGTGTCCGTGTCCTTGGACCCTTTGAGTGGTCCGTAGGCTAGGCTATTGGGCTAGGTGGGCTGGCCCAGTCGTTGGTGTAGTGAACCGGCTACACATGATTCATCTCCGTGGTGCAGTGCTCCTGCTGCACCAGAGTGTATCTTTTTGGAAGACTCTGGAAGAGACTCTTCAACAGCCAACCTTCCATATCTTCACTCCCCACTCCCCTGGCAGGTGTTAAGCAACAACCTTTCACCTGGTGGGATGCAGCCTATAAATAGGTTGCTGCATTTCATTCCAAAACACACAACAACTCACAGCATTCTTAGTTGCATTCTTAGCTCAAGTCTTCAGCAGCTTATATCCTCGCCGGAAAGTCCAGTTCGCCGGAGCTCGAAGATCTTGCGGTGCTGCAATCCTCGAGACGTCGTCGTTTCATCTTTAGGGACGAAACGCCATAACCGAAAGCACTACCAGGGCGTTTTTCGTCTTGCGGAGAGAGGTCTTCCTTGATTCGACGGTTCTGTTGTTTATTTTCTTTTGTGATTTAACAGTTTACTTGTAATAACAGTTTGTAATCTAACATATAGTCGCTCAAATTGGATATAGTAGTTTTAAATTTCGTCTGATGATTTGTTATTGGTTTTATCAGTCGGAGCAGGAGTTTCGGGAGGAACGGCGTAGGGGAAGACGACTGTCTGCGATATGATTATTCAGCAGCTTCACGATTGTGTAAAATTGAATTCTCCTCTGAGATCGCCGCACTCTCCATTTCTGCTCAACCTCTTTCAGTTTTCATTTAGTTTTCTTTTGTATTATCTTCTCGAATGTTTTGTATGCAGATTAATTCCAGTCATCCGTGCGCCTGAAATGAGGAATAGATGAAACAAATGTGTGTGTTTTAGCATGTTTCTTAATGATTATATGTCTATTGATTTGGGTGTAAATTCAATTAGGTAAAATATAATGAAGCGATTAAAATTTCAAGGGGATATTGTGAGATTTTTTGACTGCGTGTTTGATATTGCAATTCTTCAAGTATGAGATTCAGTTTCGTGTATTGTGCATCTATTAACTTGTATCTGAAGTAGAACACATTGGTTACCTCTATGAGTTTCTGGATTTTTGCTAATTTCTTCCCTTGAGTTTTCTTTTGCTTAAATATAGGAGTATATGGTATGGAGAACGTTTTAATAAACTTATTTGAAATCTTATTCATGGATGTTAGAGTAGGGTTTTATCAAATTACATTTACAATGTAATTCATTCCTCGAAAAGTTGCAGGCTGTAAATGTTTCTCATTGTAGTCTGGTATGTTGATGTGTTGCCTCTAAAGAAAAATTCATTGTACATTACAACTAGGGCCGAGTAGCAGTAATCTATTTCTGGTGTTGCTTAATGTGTTTGATTACTTCAAAATTACTAAAATCTTGAGCTGTTCTAATAGCATAGTAGTGTCAATTTTAAGAATCTTCTGTATTGAAGTGCATTTACTTTAATTTATCAGGCCTAAGAGTATAACTGCAACTCTGCAAGGTGACATTTTGGCCAAAGATCTCTTACAACTTACAATGGAGAGAATTTTTTTACAAGCTTCTTGATTAGGCGATAAAGAGATCAGAAAACGGTAGAGTGGCGTGTCTATCACATCAGAAGTTGGAAACGGAGAAACAGACATCTCTTCCACAGATCTGGGTAATTGAAGCACTAGCATGCTCTAATGATGTTGAGGCATCTCTTTTACTAGGTAAACATGACACTGAGTATTATAGTTTTATTTACAATGGAAATTTTGGTTAATGATCTTTGGTATTTGTTGTTTAGACACTTGATATACATGCAATTATGATTGTAGGTTTGCTTAAGAAAACACCACAAGTATCCAACTGTATTGGAACAAATGCAAGGGAATTGGTGTCGCTGAGATTTTTAGAAAGTTTATTCACTCAAGCAGCTCGTGCAAATCCTGAATTTTCTGCCTTGAGTAAAACGGTTAGACTAGATTCATCTAACCATTGCGAAGATGTACTTAAACGGATATTGAGCGAGGTACTTCCAGTTTTAGTTTTATAATTCACTAAATTAATCTCACCAATATGTTAGCACAATTAGATAATTGGAGAAGTGACACTACTGCTGATAATTCTGCATTCACATGGACAGATATCTTCAACACATGAGAGACCTGCTGAACGAGAGATTTCAAAGTGGGATCTTCAGCCCTTCATAGAGCATAAAAGGCCTGCCTTGCGTAGATGTGATCTGGAACAGGTGAAACGAGCTGGTTCTACACATATATTAATAGTAATATATGTGTAGAACGAATTTAAAAGAAAGATACAGTTTCCAACATAATGCCAAATACCTCTGCGAATATTAATAGTAATAATTAGATGATTTATGGGTATCAATTTGGCATTTAATGCTCACACATAATTATATTTATACATATATGCGTGTGAAATTAAATGCTTCCATGCATACATAATATTTACACATAAGGTGTTCATTATTATATATATATTTAATTTAATATATAATTTAATCACCGTAAGTATATTATGCCTCAATATATATATAATATATTGCATAAATTATATATACATATATATATATTTTTTTTATTTTGTGTAAACATATTATATTAAATTATATTATTACTATAAATTATGTATAAAAATAATGACATATGGATACTTATTATATTCATCATAATATATGGATTATACATATAAATAATTATGTAATATTTTAGGTATGAGACAGTATGAGTGGGACAATCCGAGCATATATATTTATTATATATAATAGTAATTAAATTTGCAACCCATAAGAGCATTAATACATAGGGCGACTAATTTTTGTATATATTTTCTTTGTGAAACAATGAAAAGTTTTGCGATTATCTTTAGCCGCATATGTATTGGTTTGCACTAAGTGAAAAAACGGCTAAAGTTGAAAAAATAATGGCTTGAATATCACTCGTAAATAATCCAACATAATTAGAGACTATCGATATTGCCTTTAATTTTAGATGTATAATGTTTAACTTTGGCCTCAATTGTAAGCATTTGTCAGTTATGTCTATGGATAGGGTTTATATTACTTTTCGGCCCACGTAATAATCCAACATCAACCAGGGCATAATCACAACATCGTGCGAAGCCGGTTATACAATGTGCTAGTATATATGGTAAATTTGTTAGATCATAAAATTTTATTAAGTTATATAAATATTATTAGATCATGATATTTTATTAAGTTATATAAATATTAATTGATTGATATTTAGTAATTGGAAAAAAAATGCTCAATTATTCCGTACTTAATTGATTGATATTTAGTAATTGGAAAAAAATGCTCAATTATTCCGTACTATTAAATTGAGTTATAGAATGACATAATTATTTGTTTATGTACGACTTATTGCTTTAGTTAAACTGTAAATGATATTATTATAAAAATTAAGGGGGTGTTTGGTACTATGGGTATTATTATTATAAAAATTAAGGGGGTGTTTGGTATTATGGGTATGAAAGTTCTATCATACCCAAATAACATGTTTGATTGGTGGATTTGGATACATTAACATGGGTATGGATTGGGTTTTTCATACCCAAGTAGATAGGTGGGTATGATATCTCAAATTTGGGTTTCAAAAATATTTTTATAAATGTTTTATTTTTTAAATTTTTAAATATAAATTATTTTATACTAATTAGCTAAGAGATAATTTATAAAATCTTATTTTAAAATTTATAAATTATAAATATAATTTAAAAATATACGAACATGACTATAAAATGTCTTTTTCTTTTTCAGAAGTAGTATCCATTTTTTTAGAAGAACATAATTATTCTGATAAATATATTTTTAAAAATAAAATCATGTTAGAAAAATAAAATATTAATATAATTAATAAAATAAAATTATTTTTTAAAAATAAATAAATCTACATCATTATTATTTTAAATACTATTTTTTATAAAAAAAATGATATGCATTTTTTATTTTTCTTTCTTAAAAATTAATTCATTCCCATAGATATATAAATATAACCAAACATTATATTTTATTATCATACTCATTATCAAGTATATACCAAACAACTTTTAAGAAATTAGTCATACTCATATTCAATCACACCATTATCATATCCAGTATCATTATCATACTCGAATTTGTACCAAACTAAGAGGTGTATCGCACAAAAGGCGATACCTTAACGAGTTTAACTCATTTTTTCCTTAAAAAATGTCATACTCAATTACTCATATATGATATCTATTTTTGAATTTGAACATCTCTTTCTTTCCCTTTCTTCAAACAAATTACTCTGTTGCTATAACTAGCAGATCGTCTTGAACAAATATTTGAACATGTGATTGTAACTACTTTGGTTTACATTTCATTTTGAATATAATTTCGTGCATTTCTTTATGAATTTTCAAGTTTCGCATTTTATTTTATGCATATTATTAGGGAGACGGTTAATCGGATACCGGGGGCAGACACAGGGGGTGCGGGTGGGGCGACTGCACCCTTCAATTCTTTTGTCGAGGCTAAGATTCGTGTGTAAATTTTACGGGAAAAAATATTTTCGCACCCCTATTTTACAAGAGTATAATATATTGAGCCGAATTTGAAAACTTTTTAGTTCAATTAATTTCATTGGGTCTGGAAAATTAAAAATATGTAATAATGTAATTAGGTCTGACCTAAAAATTTGGATGCTCATAACACAATTAACTAATTAAAAATATGTAAGCCCAATAGAAAATAAATAATTATTGGACAATATGAATGATTTACGTTGGTAATTCGTTCAAGTGGAAATATCCTCTGTTAACCAAAACGAAAAAAAAAATACAAATATAGCCAACCACTAAAATAAAATACAAAAGTAGTCATTTTGTCTTTATCCGGCGGGGCCGATGGGAGGACCGATGGAGGGCCGATGAATCTATCGGCCCTTCATATTTTTTTATTATTTTTTTTCATCTACTGTTGATGATGGCTACTGTTGATGATTGCTACTGTTCATATTTTGTCTTTATTTTTTTTTTATCCGGCGGGGCCGATTGTGTATTTGGCTACTGTTGATGATGGCTACTTTTGTGTCATCGGCCTACTAGTGTTTTTTTTCCTTTCTGATGAGGGCCATCGGCCTCGGTGTTTTTTTTTCATTATAGGGTCATCGGCCTCAGTGTTTTTTTTCCTTTCTGATGAGGGCCATCGGCCCCTTCTTTCATAATAATTTTTTTTTCTTGATGAGGGCCATCGGCCCTTCTTTTATAATTTTTTTTTTTTCTGATGAGGGCCGGCCCTTCTTTCATAATATTATTTTTTTTTCCTGATGAAGGCCATCGGCTCTTCTTTCATAATTTTTTTTTTTTTTTTTTTTAAGGGCCATCGGCCCTGACAAAAATTATTATATTTTTTGAGGGCTTTTTTTTTAATACACAGGAGGGCCGATGCTCTTTTTTTTAATTTTTTTTTTATGGAGGGCCTATGGAATCCATCGGCCCTCCATCGGCCCCCATCGGCCCTGCACCGTATAAGGACAAAATGGCTATATTTGTGTTTTATTTTAGCACTTGACTATAAATGTATATATATATCTACTGTTTGGCTACTGTTGCAAATGCCCCTTCGTTCAATACAGAAAGTCAGAAAACAACAAAGAAATAATAGAGCAGGGGAAGGATAGACCAGACGGAAATTTCAAAGTTGAAGGCGTCAGAGCTACTCTCTGTAGCTGCTAGAAGAAAAACCGGCGCTTGTCGCCGCCGACCACCACAAGGCACGAGCCATTCCTTCACTATTTAATTTTTGATTTCTTCTCTTTCGTGGTGAGAAATTCTCAAAGTCCTAATTTAATCGTTATTTGAATTGTGATGGGTAAAGTACATAACTTGCTATTTTCTTTTAATTTTCTATGTTTACGATGCAATTGAAGTATTAAACTTGTTGATTTTGTGGATGAAATAAGTAAATTTTGAGAATTTGAAACAATTAGTTTATTTATGAAATTTGATGAGTTAAGCTAGTTAAGAATTTGAGATTTTGTGTATGAGAATATAAATACAATTACGCTCAAATATAAACTCACGACTCAAAATTTTTGACTCGTGGGCTCTGCCCCCAAATCTTTGACACAAGACTATGAAATCATTTTGGCCCCCGAACTCACAATCCCGTGTCCGCCCCTGTAGAATACTGATAATTTTCCTTTCTTAAAACAATCATAAAATATAAATATAATCAAACATTAATTTTTTTTAATTATACACATACACTAGTAAATATTGAGCATCTTTAGAACAACAACAATATATACACATGAGCATTCTCCCCACAATCATACTCTTTTACATTATCACACTTTAATTCAATATCAATCACACCTTCAGAGTGTTTTAGAGGATTTTCAGAATTCAATTAAATTCACTTTGATTATAGATGAATTTAAAGAGGTTATATACTTTTCATATTTATTTGTCAAGTGATAAAAAAAAAAATTAATTTTTACTATATATTATCAATAAAGAATTAAATGCAATTTATTTATTAAGGAATTTAACATTATCTATTTAAAAAGAGATGCAAATATACAATAAATAAAAATTACTCCCTCTGTCCCATAATTCTTGTCCCTTTTCTTTTCTGTACGGTAATTAGGAGAGTTGTTGATTGTATGCAGAGGTGTGAGATTTACTAATAAAGTGTATAGTAATTTACTATTTTATGAAATGGAATAAGAATTGTAGGACAATCAAAAAAAGAAAATGGGACAAAAATTATGAAACTAAAGGAGTATTTAATAATTTAAATCTCCATACACTACCTAATGAATATTAGTAAAACTAAAAATGGATCGTAGTATGTATTATAAACACTGCAATTTTAAATAAAATATAATAGCATATAGTCGAATGTTATATGTTCGAAAATTACCGACCGCTATGTGTGAGTTATTTTGTGCATATTAAAAATAGTGGTTGTCGATTCCTTATTAAAAAAAAATACTAAACTATATAAAAATGAAATAAAAATAATAAACATTAATAATAAAACGGATGCAGTAATATGTTAAAAAAATCTGAATTTACCAAATTTTAAGAAGAAAAATAAAAAATGAAAAGAGGGGAATGACAGGCGACTAATTGGAAACAGTGATTGCGAAACGAAAGTCGCCGTGCTATATAACGCCACATTTATCTCCGCCGCCACCCCACCACCATTACTCTCGGGCGAGTTTGTGCGTTATTCGGTTGTTCCTCAGCTCCGAAATTCTATTTCCGACCAATTCAAGACTGGTTTGTGCAATTACTCAACAATATTTTATCAAGAACCCTAGGTCTATTTCAAAGTTCACCTATTTTTTCGTATATTATGCGCGTGAATGTTTCGTTACTGATTGTTTTTTATGCGGTTGCGCAGTGGTGATCGATATGGCCAACGACGGGGGCTCCGCTGCAATCCCTGTGGAGGAAGCGGCGCCGGGCCTTGCCAATGGGTCCAATGAGTCTAGCACTAGTAAAGTTGCTGTTGAAGAGGTCGAGGAAAAAGTTGATAACCTAGCTCTGGATGAACCCCAAGGTCACTTTTCTGCCGCCTTCATTAGCTTATGCTGTTTTATGTTAAATTGGTTATCTACTCTTGAGAGTAAAACTGTGATAAAGATGAATGGTAAATCATTTACCATTCATCTTTTAAGGTTAGTGTTTTAAGGTTTGGTGGGGATGAGAATTAAGTATTTTCGGTAAAAGTTCGATCTCTGCCTGCAAAGATGAATTATGATTATGTTTTTATGTGGATCCTATTCCTATTGCAACTGCGTTCTGTTTTTAAGCAAACTCTCTTAATATTCTTCCGGCTAAAGTTTGATTTTTGCTAGTAAACTGAAACAGATACAAGGATTAATTATGTTTTTTCTGCGCATTCTGTTTCAGTTACATTTGATTAATATTCAAACTGAGCCGTTTGTTAATCGATATTGGTGGTAATTATTTGGATAATTTCCATGTCTGGTTCTTTTCATACTTTATATGTGGTCCTAACTCGTAAAAAAATATGCATTTGAACATTATAGAAGCTGCAAAGAAGAAGAAGAAGAAAAGTAAAGCCAAGTGAGACACATCCTTTTGCATAGTTTCATTCTTCCATTTTTGATTAATGGCATATCAAATAACCTGGAGATTGCTCGTAATTTACAGGAAGAAGAAAGAACCAGCTCAGCAAACTGATCCGCCTACTATTCCAGTAGTCGAACTTTTTCCATCTGGCGAGTTTCCAGAGGGTGAAATTCAGCAGTATAAGGATGAGTATGTCCAACTAATTACAATAACTTTTTAGTGTATCATTTACGTGACATATTATGATGAGCATGCTAACTAGCCAATTAAAATTCATCAAATATATCCCTTATTAGAGAAGAAATCTCTCATCTGATTTAATACCATATGTCGTATGTGTTTATTATGCATCAATAAAGTGAATTTTGTTCAATCATTTTAATAAAAGATGTGTGTGTGTGTGTGGGGGGGGGGATGGAGCTAAAAGTTTTGAGAATTCAAGAGAATTACATAAAGTAGATGATAAAGAATCTATTGAAAAGTTATCCAAATGTATGGAGTTTTTGTCTCACAGAGGAACTTTTAGATAGAAACACCGCCAATAATTCTTTTTGGGCATAGCACGTATTATTTACGTTGGCATCATGGTGATATATAGTGAAACATCAGTCATATAACTAGTTTATGTGTATTTTCTAAATTAAGTACATGCTAAAAATTTATAGATTGTTCTGTATTAAAAACTCTCCGTACTAGTTATCTGATCATTAGCGGTTTATGCAGTAACTTGTGGAGAACTACATCTGAGGAAAAGAGAGAACTTGAGCGATTAGAGAAACCAATTTATAATTCTGTTCGGCAAGCAGCAGAAGTCCATCGTCAGGTAGCTTTAAACTTCATTTGAGCATATAATAAATAAACTTTGTCCTCGATGGTGGTCCGAGTTTCTAACCCTGTGATCCTTTGTAGGTACGAAAATATATTAGGCAAATTGCAAAACCTGGAATTTTGATGACCGATCTATGTGAGACCTTGGAGAACACAGTTCGCAAATTAATATCTGAGAATGGTTTACAAGCTGGCATAGCATTTCCTACGGGATGCTCATTGAATTGGTAATGTTTGATTCAAGATTAGGGTCTTTTATCCTTTTCAGGCCTCTCTTTTTAGTCTTATGAGTTTCATTTTGCTTGATGGTAGGGTTGCTGCTCATTGGACTCCAAATTCCGGCGACAAAACTGTGCTCCAGTATGATGATGTTATGAAACTGGATTTTGGGACCCACATTGATGGTAATTCTATAGTTGCAGTTATCTTATAGTAGGATAGGACTGATGCTGGGTGCTTTTCATTTACTCTCATTTTTACTTCAAAATTTGTTTACGTTATTTCAGGGCGTATAGTGGACTGCGCATTTACTGTGGCATTCAACCCCATGTTTAACCCACTGCTTGAGGCCTCACGTGAGGCCACAAATACGGGTATAAAGGTTGGTCTCCGAATATTTATTTGCACAAGTATGTTTCTTGATAATTGACATTGCTAACTTTGTTGGAGAAAGTTGGAGATATTGACGTAGGTTTTTGTTTGAAAACAATAGGAAGCTGGGATTGATGTGCGTTTGTGCGATGTTGGTGCTGCCATCCAAGAGGTCATGGAGTCGTATGAAGTTGAAATCAATGGAAAGATGTTTCAGGGTATATTTTTAACTGACAACTTGAGCACCCTGTACAACATGCAATCATATCATTATTTGGAAAGACATTCCAACTCATAAGACAATATACAACATAAAAATAAAAAGAACCATTATTTTCGTACTGGGGTAGGCATGCTCACTTTATATAAAGATTATCAATTGTTTTAGGTGCAATTTATCTATCTGTTTAGTATTGGCTTCCCATTTATAGAATCGGAACACTTGGTTGTTCTTTTTATGCAATGCTATATTTTCAAGATTTTCATAACTCTTTTTGTTATATTTATTTGCATAACATGAGTTTTCTAAGATAATCGTGCACTTCTATCTTGTTGAACTTGATGTTTTGGGTGATTTGGCAGTTAAAAGCATCAGAAACTTGAACGGGCATAGTATTGGGCAATATCAAATCCATGCAGGAAAATCTGTTCCCATAGTAAAAGGAGGAGAACAAACAAAAATGGAAGAGGGTGAATTCTATGCAATTGAGACATTTGGATCTACAGGTACGGCCTTGAACTATTCTAGGGAGAAACTACATAGCTGAAATAGTTTTCCCGACACAAGTATATGATTTTTGCCTGCTTTATTTGTCGTAGGGAAAGGACATGTGAGAGAAGACCTTGAGTGCAGCCATTACATGAAGAACTTTGATGCCGGTCACATTCCTCTGCGGTTGCCCAGAGCAAAGCAACTCCTCGCAACTATTAATAAGAACTTTTCTACATTGGCCTTTTGTAGACGATATCTAGATCGCATTGGGGAAACAAAGTATTTGATGGCACTAAAGAACTTATGTGATGCTGGCGTGGTTCAGGTACGCCTTTTGCTTGCACTAAGTTGTTGATGCTTGGTTATGATGGTAGAATATGATCACCTAGAGTGTTTACTTTGGCAGCCGTACCCTCCTCTTTGTGATGTTAAGGGAAGCTACGTATCTCAATTCGAGCACACGATTTTGCTTCGTCCTACGTGTAAAGAAGTTGTATCAAGAGGTGATGACTACTGATGAAGAGTCCAAGGAGAATTTATGTACAAGGAACAACTTTGTTGAGCTTCTTCAATTTTATACTTCCTCCCCCTTTTTATTATATGGTCAGATTAACGAGGTTTTTCTACATGTTTACTCGTGGATTCTTTATAAACTGGAGTCTTTTTTTTTATTTTTTTATAAAACTTATATTATATCTCGTGTTCCTTTGTTTTCCTTTTCAAAATTGCAATACATTTGTTTTGTGAGTTGTGATGGATGAATTAACTTACTGTTGCTTTGACTGTGGCAACAGAATGTTACTACTTCTAATGTTTTACAGGGAGAATCAATGACATGAATACTAAAGGATTTTTATTTTTTTAAATTAAGATTTAAATATAGTGAAAGATAAAATTTCATTATGTTGTGAATAATGTTAGCATTACTCGGATTCTAATACTTTTTCCGTCCCACTAAATTTGTTTCATTTTTTCTTTTTTCCCTTCTTATTGTCCCACTGATTTCGTTTTTTAAAATGGCTAAAAAAATGAAACAGAAAATTAACTCATTTACATACAACTAACTCTTCTTAACAAGAGTGCTTAAAAGAAACTAGATAAATTTGGTAATTTAAATAAACATTAGATCAACTCTAAATTAACTACTTATACAGAAATATGAATGCCAACTATACTATATGTTGCCGGTTTGACATATCAAACAGCTTCAGAAAATCTGATTTGGAATAATTCCTTTTAGATTTAGTATTAGATGACTTCAAAATCCTGACTTCGTTATATCTAATCGAAGCTTGTCCGAATTCATTTTACGAAATCGTCCTGTTTAGATAACGGTTTATGAGCGTATGATTCACTGTCCAATTTTTTGCGTTTCACTATCATTTTTGACGGTAGTCATCTACGTAATTATAATTTTAAATTTTAGAATTATCATAGCTATTTATAGAATAAGGTTAAAATAAAATGGTGCAAAAAATCCTGTTCAGACTACATACGGTTTATGATGTATGAATATGATGGCTTTTGCAATTAATCGTTAGCATTTCTGCTGCTGTGGAGCGGACTGAATAAGTGGGAAAGTCAAGGGGTCAATATGTAAATATGGAAAAAGACCCCAGCTCTCGGAATGGGATATTGAGTTTGAGGCTCGACGACGGAGTGATCCAACTCATAAACTGCAACTAGTTATGGCGGCTGCTACGGTTCTCTCTTCCGCCCCCTTCCTCCTCTCCTTTCGCCGCCACTATCGCCGCTGCACCTCATTCCTCCCTACCATCGTACAATCAAACAATCGCCGCCGCATAACCCCTACTGCCGCCAAATCTACACCGTTGGTGCTGAATAGGAACCCTATCGACAATTGCGAATCATCTCGAAGAAGACAAGGACAGCAGTCTTCATGTTTCTGCACCGGTACGGAGGCGGAGGCGGTTGCTGTGGCCGACGCCGCCGAGGAAGATAAAGCGGACGTCGTGAAAGAGGCAGCCAACACTCTCGATATACGGGTAGGGAAGATTCTCAAGGCATGGAGGCATGAGGAGGCGGATTCTCTCTACGTCGAGGAGGTCGACGTCGGCGAGGCGGAGCCGAGGACCATCTGCAGCGGCCTTGTCAAATACGTTCCTCTTCACCTCCTCCAGGTCTCCCTTTACAATTCTTAATTTTCTCGTTGTTCTTATTCGTTCTGCCCTAATTCATTTGTGCTTGGACAAAATTGTGCTTCTTTCTTGCCCAATTCATTTTTGGTTGGACAAAACTGTGCTTCATTCTGCCCTAATTCATCTTTGCTTGGACAACATTTGTGCGTCATTCTGCTGAGAAAAAGAATTGTTATTCACTCTGCTTAATTGTTATTCTGCTCGATACCTTTTTTGTTCTACAAAATTGTGCTTTCTTTGCTGCAGTTTGATGAGAAAATAAATTGTAAATGAGAATTGCTATGTAGTATTTTACTTGTAGTCAAATTGGGCGTACAATAATTTGTTTGCAGGACAGGAATGTAGTTGTTCTTGCTAACCTGAAAGCAAGAAATATGCGCGGTGTGAAATCCTTTGGAATGCTGATGGCGGCTTCGGATGCTGCACATGAGAATGTGGAGCTTCTTGTGCCTCCTGAGGGTGCAATGCCAGGTGACAGGGTATGGTTTGGTTCTGTTGAGGAAAAAGATAGCCTACCAGATGCTGCATCGCCAAACCAGGCAAGTCTCTTTTATCAAGTTCGATTTTCGTTATAGTAAGAGGTGTGTTTATCTAGTTCTAGTTAATACTTTGGCATTATAGTGAAGCTATAAACTGCTTACAATGGAGATTGGAAGCAAAATGATGACCCATTATTTATTTGTTTGTATGCTTGAATTTGGGAGGTTTGAGATTTATGTTGGTGTGATGTTTAGGAACAATTAGGTTAGTTTGGTTCATACTTTGTGATGTTTAGGAACAATTAGGTTATTTTGGTTCATACTTTTGTGTAAGACATAATTTTGAGTTGAAAAGCTGCATTCTGTTGTGCCTTTTATTCGACTTCGTGCACCAATTTTTGGGGGGTTTCGACAAAAAAAGGAATTGTTCTTTGAGATTTGAAGTACTTTCTGAAGTAAAGAACCATGGCTGTGATGAAAAGGTTGTCTTTTTTGGCATGTTTGTGCTCTATTAGATTTAGTGAAATCAGTACACTGTAAGGGCAGTCCCTTTCTTATTAGCATATATATTTCTTTAACTTTCTATATAGTTTAAGCATTGAACTCTTGGTGCTAAATGCTACTAGTTCAGAGGTAGCCACTTATAAAACTAGTGAGGATGAATACTTGTGCAGATTCAAAAGAAGAAGATATGGGAACTAGTCCAGCCTCACCTAAAGACGGATGACTCTCGTGCTGCCATACTCGAGGCCAAGCACTACATGCGGACATCGGCTGGTGTCATAAACTCCGAGTCCCTCAAGAATGCCAACATTTCTTGATCAAATTCCTCATCTTATCCTTAAATTTTGCCCCCCTATCAGAGACTCGCAGTTAGTAGACACCATTTTCTGCTTGAAAGCTTTGGCAGTATTGTTCTGTAGGGTTGAAAAATCTCTGTAAATCGACTTTCTTGATTGTTTCTGAATAATACTAAGTTGCCAAAGCTGTTTGCCATCAACTAGCACATTATATTAGTTGGGTTGGCAGATTTCAGTTCTAACAAGGTCTCTTACCTTTATCAATACACACTAATAGTAGTGGAGACCTATACTACAACTTAATACATACCGAGTGTATATACAGACTGGTATTTAGTTGATGAGGGTATTCCATCTATTGCGGAGAATGACACATGCTCTGCTGCAAGGAATAGGCTGGACTACAAGCTCTCCGTCGACGAGCTTTGTCACTACAAGACCCAGCCTCAACAGTGTGTCTATGGCCTTCTCAACTGGCATTTCAACCTGCCTCCATCTTAAAACCATTAATTATACTCACCAAAAAACTAATGGGAAATAAAACCATAATCTTTCATAATTACCTTTTCTTGGAAAACATCATAGATGAATGCCTCACATTTGTAGCCAATGGCTTTCATGTTTTTCACCTGCACTCAACCAAATTCTTGCTCACTTCATTTGCAGGGAGAGTTTTAATCTTCATTATATGGTTTGCGGAATGCTATTGTTCTTCACTATAGCGCCATAAGACTAACCTGGTCAATCTCTGCTTTGAGTAGGATTGCATACACCAAAATGGCTTCTTTGTACTGCATTAGGTGTGAAAAAGGAAAAATAATGGGCTTGTAACATTATTTAAGTAGAAATTAACATAAAAAATGGATAAATTTGTATAACTCACTTGTTGCTGCTCAGAAGCATCAAGAAGAAAATGGATGGAACCAAAGCCACTAGCTACTGTTTTCTCATAAAGTGTCTTATTGACCAAAAGCTGCAAACAGTCTGAAAATAATAAGCTTGCGCATAGCTGCACACTTCTTTCGGAATAACAGAAAGGGAATTTGCTGAACTCACTTGATATCTATCCCTTGTTTGTTTGTACCCCAAAAGTACACGAAAGACATATATCCCGAGTGCAGTGGCTGCAACCACATCCAACATTAGTGCGGATCTGCAAGGATCAGAGAGATAGAACTCGACAAGCGCTACTCATGAGTACTGTAGGTTAGACAAACAATATGAACAAGTACTTACGGGGAAGATAGAATGTTTTCAAATTTATAACTGAAGAAGTATGCCAAAAGTCCCAGTATTGTTGCTATATCCAGCCGCACCTGCATATGGTGGTAAAGTTTGTGTCGGTACCAACATATTTGTTCAAGAAACAGCAGAAATACATTTACTCAATGAAATTACCAAAGCCAGCATCTTCCACAACCAAATAGTTTGGGTTTATATCAAGATTGAATGATAGATTACTTCTGTTCTGTACGAAGTTATGGAAATGCAGCAAACATAAGTGCAGACACATCTCTTCTCATTGCAAGTTCTGACTTACTTAATCAAAACACATATGCAGTTCATAAGTCTTCAAGCATTCTTGGGCATTTGAAATCCAACGACACAAGAAAATCAGAGTTGCTCTTGCATACCTAATATAGAATCCAGGTTCACAGTTGGGGAATTCTTTTGTGATGTAAATTCAGTACCTACAACTTGGTCTTCCTCCAAACAACTTAGATGTGGCAGGTTTTTCTGAGGTTTCAGACTCTTTTGATTCTCACACATAATTAAATTTATTTGTCATGCACTACTGGTACAGAGCTTACTGTCCCAACACAAAAGCAATCCTTTCAATGCCTTTAGATATTAGAAGCAAACAAGAATCACCAATTTCTTCAAGCATGAAAACACTCGACAGATTATTAAAAGGTAAACTTGTGTAAAGGTAGTCTTTCACTACTAATGACTGAACTAATGATAAAATACTGCCCATCGAACTAATTGGGAAATTGTTCTAGTTATGTCCTTGCTTTAGAAAATGAATAATTCAAATTGCTAAAGAAGTCAATTGACCTATTTATGTCTCAGATTCACCAAATGGGTTATCTCAATCGCCTCTGGTTATACAGATGAAATCTCAGTAGTGATTGTACTCTTTTTATAAACCAATCTAGTTTCTGTCCGATAGTTCATGCCATGTATCAGAATGATTCAAGCCCGGGAATAGCACCTTATAGGATCTTCATCTCAAAATCACAAAAGTTGAGGTAATAAATACCACTCTCTTAGAGCTTTAACTGGTCAGATAAATAACTTCAGGATATGGAACATATCAGATTAGTATGAATCATGCATACCGCATCAAGAATACGGAAAGACAGCTTCTTGTGAGGAAAAACAACCTACAAAAGATAAACAAGAAAAACTCCATCATTGGCATAAACAATTTGGATAGCACTATAGCTGAAAGGCTTCAGTGCTGAACCATTTACCGGCAAATCTGGAATAGGAATTCTTTCATAGATTTCAATTTGCAATGAAGGCATCTCAGCTTGATCTGGTGTTTCTATTTCTTCATTGTCTTCAATATAAAACAAAATTAATTCTTGGAATGCTGGTTCCTAGACAAAGACATCTTTGTTCAACTTACAACTGATAATTTTAATAGCTTTGAAATGCCGATACACAAATATGGTGTGCATAAAGAAAAGCATGTCGCAATTAGTTAAATGGGAACTAACAAGATAAGTACAAATAAATTTGGTGACTGGTTCATTCTCAGTTTTCTGTAGTTCTGATGTCAACAAGGGCTTCAAAAATGATTCTGGTGGAGAAGTAGAATCACCACTTCCTAGTTCCAATAAAAAATCTTCACTGTGTACATAGTTGTATAGCATGAACAGAAAAGCTCATACAATTCATTATTCTTTGCATTAAGTAGTGGCTTGGGCCATAGGATAGGACCAGGTAGTGATACGATGACATGACACTTTTGTAGCAACTTGGGTATGTTCGACATTGGTTGGGGACTGAATGTTCAAAGGGTTACAAGTGAATACGGTGAACTCATACAAACTGGGTTGGGAATATACAAAGTAGCTGCTAAAGTAACTCATAGTGCCGTTGTACCTCTATTTAGCTTCTGAAGCTACAAACTACATCCAATATAATTAGCAATCTTAAACCCAATCTTTTTGCGCATTTGTACCACTCGTAAGTTAAATCTGATACTTTATCATAAGAAGTAGAGATCATTATGTAGATTTAATATACCTGGAGAATAGATCGTGAGAATAGAATTGAAACGGCAGTTTTTAACATCTTCCTGAAGTCATTTCCGCAAGACTTCGGTGATGCAGGTTTCCATATGTCGGTAAGTGATATCCTTGGTAAGAAACTTGGGCTGTTCAAATAAAAAATATCACTTACAAGTACAAGGAGTCTTAATCCCTAAATCAGATATACTCTACTTATAAAGGCACATAGCATGTTCTTTAATTGGAATACTCCACTTGAGAACATAGATAACCTTCAGCAATTGGAAAATAGGAAGAAACAGCATTAATCCATAAGTGAGTTTCTTCCCAGCAATATACTGTTTTTAACTTCTCCCTCTCTAATCCCATTAACTACTCTTAATCTCAAACAAACCTACCCAAGGCTCAGACAGAACATACAAAGAATTTAATTATAAAACTGAAAATTATACCATACAATTATAAATAAAACTCTTTGGCTCATTGCATGCAGCACTGGTTAACATTGCCAATTTTTCTCTAACGGTTCTATTCTACAATCGAATTCATTGATTTGTATCAGCGCGTTTGTGTGAGAGAATCAAGACCCAAATCTCAAACCCAAAAAAAATAGCATGGAAAAACTTGGAACTATTCCTAAGAAACATATCAAAAGAATATTTACTTGTCAATGTTACAGAGGGTGCAGAAGGTTTAGAGACAAATATGGACCTTCTGATTATCATTAAAATATATATTGATGGTTCAACATTTTGAGAAAAAACAATGGTTTTCTTTAGACAAATACATAAAGAGATTTGACAGGCTTTTGATAACAGATAAGGGATGGATTTTGGCAATATCATCCATGGCCCATATAGTAGCAGTTAATCAAGTTCTACTATAAACATGAATGCCGTGTTATAACAACAAAAAAAAAAGTCATGATATTAAAAAGTTCTATATTAATTCATTTAGATGATAGGTTGTCACTGCATTAAAATGCAAACTTTTCTTTCAGTTCATGAGATGATAATCAATCAGAATCAGACCTTAAATTGGATTCAGAACTAGAACTATCCAAATGAAGGTCAAATGCTTCCTCGGGAGTTGATGGTACTAGGCCAACCCATGCAAAAAACTTCCTTAAGAGCCTCTCACGTGGCCCAACTCCGGAGAGAATTCCTTCATAAAGAGTTACCGCTTTCTGTGAAGCTGCCCAGACTGGGAGCTCTCTGGATAAGATGCCAATTCCATCAAGGTCATCAGATTTGTTTTCATCGTATGAACGGCGCTTCAGGGAAAGCGACAAATCCTCAAGCCAAAGCTTAAATTTATTTCTTAAAACATCTGTATCCTGAATCTGTATAACGCTATTGAAAACCTGTTTCAGAAAACATTGAAAAAACTTACGAAGCAAACATGGAACTATAAAAATATATTCACATATAATAAAGAGATACATAAAATCAAGCTTGTGTTTTAAGGCAACCCTTTCAGAACCTTAGAAACTGTTGTTCTGAATGAGTTCTATAAATTAAGAAAATGGCTTTGCATTTTGAATTTCAACCATTCAACTTACAGTACCGTGAATTGGAGATTAGGCTATTGCATTGTAAATAACTATGGTGCCTAGGATTGAAGGAAAGCAACGGATTAAGCAGGGCATATAAGAATAAGAGCACATAAGAAGAATTGCATATGGCCATGAGGAAGCAAGAACCAGAGGAGTATTAATAAAATATTAAAGTTCATAATTTTCCCTGTAATCTAATAAGGGAACTGATAACATTTAACTTTAAGAAAAAACCCCATAGTTTACAAATCAACTGAAACATGAATAAAAAAAAAAAAACACACACAAGATTTACTGCTAGAACTCATACATAAGCCCCAATTAAGAGTACTGTTGCTTAAAGACATTAAATCACATGCAAACAAACATATCTAAGAACTCATGATGGTGTTCATTCAATCCCTAGTATTTACCCAATCAACAATTAGTGTTTGCATCAATTGTTTCCACAAGGCCCCGCCTAAAAGAAGCTACACCAAGAGTACAGGTGGTTGACTAAGTAACATGAGTATTACCAAACAACTTTACGTAGGTAACATGGACAAAAACAACTTACATGAAAATTATGGTTCCTTACATTTTAATGATTTTCAAATTAGCAAGTATAACACCATATCTGATGGAGACAAAGCTATTCTGATCACAGTGAACAAATATAAAGATCTTTAGACTGGATAAAAGGACAAGGAAATTTGAAGTTATACCAATTACCTCATCCAACCAGACACCTAATCTCCCAAGTGGTTTGGCAATAAGGAAAATGATGCTCTGCAAAAACTTCGACTGTAAATAATCCAGCTTTTCAGCAATTAGCAGACCCTTCTGCCTCTCAGTTGTGTATCCCCGCCTGTATATAAAAATGGTCACATGGGAAGAGTGAATGACCTGCAAAAATTCCTCAGGCAAGGTCTACTACAGATGAGTCTCATGTGAAAAAAGAAATAAATAAATAAATAGGATATGAAGCGATTTAAATGCAAAAGATAGGATATTGTTTCTTCACAATCAAAAGTGTCCGAGAGGCAGCTAAAGTTGACACAAATTACTGAAAATTAATTTTATCTGTACAAAGAACACACAAGAACTTTAGAGATGCAACTAAATCCTGCTTCTGTCCAAGTAAATCTAAAATTAAAGTCGGAGTTGTCTTAAGCAAGGAAGATAATTTTCTCTCCAGTAACCGGTAATAAGATTCCATATTGCCATCGTAGAAAATATCTATGGTGAATAAAAGTATGAAGAAGACAGTGCTGATATGTTCCAATGACTGATGATCCGGAGGAGCATGCAATGATAAATATTGGGATCCAGTTTAAAATTCAGAAGGTGTATTTACCTGAATATAATAGCACTGGATTCTGATGCTCTTTTCCAGTCAATATAAATGGGCAATGTAAGGAGATAATCAGTATTTAGTGCTGATGTCAGCATCAAATCCCTGGGAGACAACTCTTCAAACTCGGCACTGTCGAGCAGTTTCATGAAAGCGCGTTGAAAACGACCTTGTGTGGCAAGTCTATACAAAACTTAGACAATAAGTGAAATTAGGGTGACGCACTACAATAAGGTGCTTTAAAGACAATTAAGTTCCTTGGTAACAATCATGATCAGTAAAAATGTGAACATCTTCAAAGACTCAGGAGTTTGCCTACAGAGTAAGTATAGCAGAAATATGCTCAACGCAATATCAACTAACTATTGGACAAATTTAGACGCAATTTTGGAATATGATGCAAACAGTAAAGATTTATTATGTTGATTTCTGCCAGTTATTAATGTAAGTTTGTCTGGTAAAGAAATAAATAGAGCAATGAAGATACCTGGAAGTGTTGATAAAATTCCTCTTAGATGAAAAATCCAAAAGTGAATTGAAGTCAATGGTAAAACCAAGTGGCAACAATAGCTTTGATTTGGAGTCTGTCTCATCTTGTTCAGATTCACTATCCTCACCCGCCACAGCTGCAAAATCATCATCCTCATCGCTCTTGACTGCCTTGGTTTTGGTGGAAGGAGTGAGATCGTCATAGTAACCTCTCATTTCCTCTAAAATGGTCTTATGCTCGGCGTGAAGAATCGAATCCAAGCATCTGTAATTATAGAATCAGAATATCAGATATACTAACAAATATTACAAACACCAAATGTAGAATGGAAGAATTACTGACTGTGAAAGAGCATGAAATTGAGGAGCTTCCTCCGGCGAGGGTAACATCTCGGAAACAATGGCATCCAGCAATTCCGACTTGGAAACTGATATGTATTTCTGCCTCGGCACCTGAATTCCCGAGCTGCTGCTGCTGCTGCTGCTGTTACTACTGCTAGGTTTTTCTTCATCGTTCCGCTTATGCTCAATCTGAGGAGGAATTAGCGCTTCCTGCACCGAGGCCGAGCGCGAGCAGCGATTGAGGCGGTGAGTGGCAGTACGCGGACATTGATAATAGGAAGAGGAAGAAGCAGCAGATGAGGATGAGAGAGGGGAGCTGAAGCAGCGTAGCGTCTGCGAAGATACAGACATAATAGCTTGCAGTCCACAGTTTCTTCAGCTCACCTCTTAATTTATAACCGTGGAAATACCTCCTCTTAACCATCCTACTAAAAAAAACAAAAATATGATCATTTTGTCTTATTAGCACATGCAGACGGGCGGGCCGATGGGAATTGTTGGGGCCGATGGAGGGTCGATCGGCCCTCTTGCTAAATTATTCATCGGCCCTATTGTCAGTATTTTCGGCCCCGATTATAACGACCGATTTTGTGAGGGCCGAAAAGAATTTATCCCCATCGGCCCCCAATCGGCCCCGAAAATTATTGAAGGCAAGTATTTCATGCCTGTTTTTCCCCTTCGGCCTTTATCAGAAAAAATCGGTTAGGAGGGCCGACGCGTTTTGTTTCCCAGCCAATACCCACCGCCGATCCATCGCCGCCGCAGATCCACCGTCGCCGAGGGCCGAGGGCCGAACAACAAATGCCGAGCAACGCCCGCCGATTTGCCATGGACGCCAATCAGGTTCCATTTTTCATCCCCTGTTTAATTTTTTTTCATGAATTGATATCGAAAATTGTCGATTTGGGTGTCGAATTGTTTGCTATTGTGGAAATACCTGTGAAATTTGGTTTTGATATGTCCAATTATGAGCTTTTTTTTGGCGAATTTTTGGGTAGAAATTTGAGTTCAATTACTGTCGAAATTATGTGAAATTTGTCGAAATGATATCGTTTTGTAGGTTGAATTGTGTGGAAATTGAGTATTGTGAATCGAATTGGTTTGTAGTTCGTTTAATTTGGCTTTTGTATTGGATTCGTTCGATTCGGTAAGGGCATTTTGCGGCCAAAGGCCGAAGGGGGCCGATGGATGTTAAGATCCATCGGCCCTTCTTCTTCGCCCTCCTTCGGCCCTTCTTTGGCCCTCCTTCGGCCCTTCTTCGGCCCTTATTCGGGCCTTCTTCGGCCCTTCCTTCGGCCCTTAACTCGGCTTTTTTTGACTGACAGCCCGCTTACATCTGACTCCCGATTAGAGAGAAGACATTAAAAGTGACTACATACTGGAGAGATTCATTACCGGAACTGATTAAGACTGCACTTTCGAAGCGGGGGGGGTAATAACTTAGTCCGGCGGTTTAAAGAGGGACAGTTTGGGCACCTATTGAGCTGGAGGAAAGGAAAAAACTCGGTAATAGCATTGCACCAGTTGATGTGCTACGAGGTGCAAGCACCTGACGGGGAGGCTCGTTTTCACATATCCGGGCGAGAGCTTCGATTTTCTCAGTTGGAATATGCATTGGTTACAGGATTATTTTTCGGTCCCTCTGAATTTGATACGAATGCACCTCGCGAGCCGGAAGAGTCGACAGTGTACATGAGCCTCACATGTGGAAATCCAATAACCGGAGGCGAGCTATTGAAAATGTGGAAAAATGATAAGCTCCCTGAGCTCTCCGAAGATGTGCATTTGAAGGTGGCCAATGTCCTGGCACTAATGTGTTTTTTCTTCGCTCCTGCCGAGACGAAGAAGGTGGACACCTGGATGTGGGTCCTGGCAGAAGATTTAGACGCGTGGAACGCTTTTCCATGGGGATCCTACACCTACAATGCCCTTCTCCACTACATGAGCTTCGTACCGAAGCAAATGGAGGCGTTGAAATCTAAATATAATATTTATGGGCCAGTTTGGGCCCTTCAGGTACGAATAAAATATTTAATTATTTTTCAACAATTTTATAGTAGTCACGATGTTTAATGGTGTTCTTGTATTTTAGATTTGGGCATATGAGGCGATACCGGATTTGGGGCGAGCCGTGTGTCCGCCTAGTCAACAACTGAGGTATGCCTCGTTGTATTAGGTGGGTTTACACTACGCCACCGCATACTGAGTGGATTAGTTTCTTCGCCACACCGGTAAATAAAATTTTATTAATAAATTTTAAATAAATTATTTATATTTTACAAGTAGAAGTGTGTATTGTAACTTATTATTACATTTTTTTAACAGATGCAGACACCTCCCCTTGAGGACTTTAACGCCTACTCCGGATGAGCGGCTTACGAATATTGGAGAAGGGTGAATGGAGATGATCCGATTGGTGTGACGTTTCCGAGACCCATCCCCATACCCCGTAGGCGAGTGGATGAAGCTGCCAGTGTAGAAACTCCGGCGCCCCCTGCACAAAAGAAAAAATCAAAGAAGAAACGCGCATCGGTTGAGAGAGAGTCATCCAGTCAGCGTCCGGATCAAGATTCGTCTGTTCCTACTTACGACCGAGCTTTGCGGGCATTAGAAGAACGCTTCGAAAAGCGCGAGCAAGAGCTGTTAGCGAAAGTGGATGAATGGTGGAAGGTGCGGGAGAAAACTTTTTTCGGTAAAGTTGGAAAACTAATCGAAAAAGTGTTCGGCGCCGGCAAGAGCAAGGGTAAGAGCAACGAATCCACATCCTTTAGTTTGGAGGATTGGGAAGGGGATGATGTTGAGGACACCCCGGTGGAGGAAACATCCACATCTCAAGGGAGGATTGTCACTGTACATCAGTGGCCGAGCTGGAATGAAAGAGAAGATCCGCCACAAGAAGATGAGGATTGCACGGTGCTTGGCGATGCAAATCCCTGGGATGCTGCGGCTCGAATGGTTCATCAAGATTTTATCAAGGCCGACACAGCATGTACGAGGAGAGAGAAGTTTGGGTCCCTCGGCGTTGGGAGCCACTTCCTCGAGTTGAGCCACCGCCTGCACGGGTATTTGACGATTGTTAAATACTTTTTAATTTTTTCATTTGTTTATTTTTTTCTTTTGTTTATGTGTGTTTGTCATATATGCAGCAACAACAGTTTATCGGTTCCGACTTCTTTCATACGGAGGATGTACGACAAATGTATGAAAGTCATGCTCCGGAACAGAGAATTGAAGAACGCCAAGATCCGGTACGAAATTTATGACAAAGATTTATTTTTTAATTAGTTTATTAATAAATCATATTTGCATTTTACAGCCCTTAGTGACTCCACGAGATAATCCTTCTGGAGCTCCATACATGGTAGATGCCGGTGACCTTCTGAGGAGAAATTTTGAGGGGTTCATGGTCACTGGTGTTTCTGCAAAGATTACTGTGTCGCAACATGAGCTCTCGCATGATTTTTTCAACAGCATCCTCAACGTTAAGTCGGACATGGGCCAGGCGGAGGTTGATTTGTACATGTCCTACCTTCGTCAACGGCTTGAGGTGTACAAGGATCGGGACGTGTTGGCTACTCCGGATTCACGTTATACGGTCATAGCAGGGTCGTCAGTTTTTGTAAGTTATTTTATTTCCTTTTATTTTTCCTTATTTTTTCGTTATTTTTCCTTTTTATTTTCGTGAAAATGTGTTTTTTCCGTTATTAGACGGCGCTCGCGGACGCATGGAATACAAAAATCTATGAGCCCAATAGCGATTTCCATGAGCGCTTCGAGATGAGCTATGAAGATTGGATTCCTAATCCGGGTTTGCTCGAGGCCGTGTTTGGAGTGGATGAAGGAATTGGCGGTTCACGGATGTCGTGGTTCAATGCAAATTTTGTAAGTGCTAATATTTTATAATTTTTTAGCATGTACTCATTTTTATCTTCAAATAGGTAATTTTTCCGGTGTTGGTCGCCTCGCATTGGGTAACTGTCCGCCTGAACATCGAGTCCTGGACTATGGAGCTTTATGGCTCACTGAACAAAAAGGCCGATGCACATATTTTTGAAGTGAGGAAACAAAATCTAAAGCCGCTCCGAAAGCTCATTGGACGATTGCTAGATGTAAGTGCTCTAAAATACTTAATTTTCAATAAACTATATGTAAGTTATCTGAAATACTTACTTTCTTTTAATATGCTTCTAGTTATTGGATGACTAATAAGTTCAACTTGAAGCATCCGGGTTGGCGGAGTCCCAAGTTATTTCTGATGCCGCAGATGCAACGGTTCAAGCAACCGATTCGAACAATGTGGCCCATTTACATGTATGGAAATCGAAAGACTGATCAGTGGATACCCTACACCCAAGTGGGGTAATCAGAAGACCAACATCCGAAGATATCGGGAGTGGATGGCGTGGAAATGCTACGAACAATGCTACTACGAAACGACGGCCGATGATTAAATTTATTTTGTATTATTTGTATTTTCATTGTATGCTTGTTATTAAAATTCCGAAAAATACATATTCCGAACAATTAATATTCCGCACAATTAATATTCCGAACAATTAAAATTCTGATTATTAATATTCCGAGAGCGAGTGCCGAGAGAGATAATAGAGAGCGATGGCCGAGAGAGATGGCCGAGAGCGAGGGCCGAGGCCTAGGTAGAGGCCGATAGCGAGGGCCGAGGCCTAGGCAGAGGCCGAGGGCCGATGGCCGATATCGAGGCCGAGGGCTGATATAGGGGAAAAAAGGCAGAGGCCGAGGGCCGAATGGCCGATAGCGAGGCCGAGGGCCGATGGCTGATAGCGAGGCCGAGGGCCGAATGGCCGAATGACCGATAGCGAGGCCGAGGGCCGAATGGCCGATAGCGAGGCCGAGGGCCGAATGGCCGAATGGCCGAGAGCCGATACGAATAAGTAAACACATTACGATATCATTTATTTAAAAAGTCTAGAAAATAGGAAACGCTTCACTCGTTATTTCTCGTTCCAACATTGGGGCATCTTCTCCTTGTGTGACCTTCCTGTCCACAATTACCACATTTTTTTCGACTGCGAGTTCTTGAAGTACTGCCTTCAGTTCCGAATGGTCGACGGGTATTTCTGGGCCGTCCTGCTTGACGCATAATGATTGGTGGAAGAACAACAATGTCGTCTATCTCCGGTGGGACACCCCACTCATTCCGAGGAGGTAACGGATTAACTACACCAGCATATATTGCCTTCCACGTTGCCGTCGTATAATAATCATTAATATGATTATACAAATTCTCCCGACGATGATACAAAACGGCAACAACATGACTACACGGCAATAGGTCGATTTGCCAGACGCCACATTCACACATTTCATCTTGAAGATTTACCCTCCACCGCTCGGTCACCTTCGTCGACCTTGTATTTATTAGAAGTCACCCGGGTAACCGTAAACCTCCGTGCCAACTCAACTTCACTCCGCATCCTCAACTCACAAGCCTCGGCACAACGGATTGTTTCGCAAATTATTTTTACTCGTCGTTGATCGAACCATGACTCTATCATATGACGGATTGCCTCGAGCATAGCAATAATTGGAAGTCGTCTAGCCTCCAACAATCGAGAATTTATTGATTCCGCAAAGATTCGATGTCGGTAGACTATAACGACGGCCTTTACCGAAAAGTCTCGACCACTTATCCGATCCGATTTCCATCAACTTTTCGTAAATTCCCGGTTTCCCCCGACGGATGGCATTCATTGCATCATGGAACTCTGTCGACCGATAAGCATAAGCTGCTCGATAGAACGACCGGATTACCCACTCACCATGTCTCGCAAGCTTATTCGAAAGATGGTAGTAACAAAGTCCGTGTTGTGCCTCTGGGAAAACCACACTTACCGCATTCGCTATGCTTTTATTGTTGGTCTGAAACAATGACTAAACTATCATCCCTTGGAAATGCGGCTCTCGGCCGCATCATAAACCACGTCCATGAAACATCATTTTCAATGGGACCTACACCAAAAGCGAGTGGGAATATTTGCTCGTTCGCATCAAAAGTAGCTGCGACGAATAATATTCCCTTGTTTCTCCCTTTCAAATAGGTACCGTCCACCACAATAACCTTCCGGAGGCAGGTTAACCAAGGGGCTCGTAATACACCAAGCGCCATAAATAAATGTCGGAAACGACCATCCTCACCAATATCAAGATCCGTGTACATTCCCGGATTAGTTATTTCCAACAAATGCAGATATTTAGGCAGTTTGCTGAACGAATCAGCATGGCCACCGTAAATCATCGAAATAGCTGCGTTGCGCGCTCGGAGGGCCACCCCGTACATTGCTTGTATTCCAAATTTATCCAACAGATCAGCCGAATATCAGCCGGTTTCATTAACTTGCTTTGACGGTGCATTTTACGGGCTATATAAGCAGCTACAGCCTTCGACCTCACATTTCGTTCACCTAGCCCGGATAAATCAGTTATACAATTGTGGTCCCCTACCCATTTACTAACCTCCCAACACGTCTGACCTCTACAGTATGCCCGTAGCTCAAATGGACAATCAACACTTCTTCTGCACAAATATTCCAAGCGGGAACTACTCGAACGTTGCACCCTGAAATCCGCACCTTTTTCCAAATGGAATAGAGCGACAAAGCAAGATAAAGTTCGTCTTTCGAGCCGAACATCAATCCCGCCCGCAAACTTCCGTCTACAACAAAGTATTCAAATTCCGCGCCGCTAATGAATCGACAACATCAAGTGGAACAATAGGAAGTAGCCAGTTGCTTGCTGCTTCTATGTTGTCGTATACAACCTCCTCATTTGTTCGAGAACGATTGACTGGAACTAGCAAAGACATAAGTTGACTTACGCCACCCTCCCTCCGAATCCATGCAAAGAAAATCTTGTAACGAACAATTAATCAAGGCGTAAGGTATATCTTCATCCTCTTCATCATCAGATGATGAGTCCAAATCCTCCTCATCATCTGAATCCGACTCCACAAGAACATTCCTTTCGGGAGCCCGTCTGGCATCATTACTTCTACTACTTTGCCCAGTAAACCAATTAGGACCCCCGAAATTACAATTATCTTCGGGAAGTTTATTCTGGTTCGGGACACCAAATTCGAGGATTTTGCATTTCGAGATACACAACAAACACAACCGGCTCTACGTCGATAGAGCACGATCGCATAAGATCGCAGTATCATGACCCGTAATGGCCTTCATCATCCCGCCGGTTCGTCGGGAAGCTGCAAAGATAGTAAATGAAGTAGTTGAACGAAAGGGAATAAGCACCGAGCCACCGATCAATACTTTGTCGAAGATATTCGAGCGAAATATTGTTTGAAGGAATGTAAACCATGAACTCATTCCCACCGACATAATTCGACTCTGCATCGAATTGACCGTTCAATTTCACTATAATTGATCGATAATCGGCCATTTCTATCAAGTTGTTGTGAAGAATTTAGATGAGTGGAAGTGAAATGGGATTGGGCATTTCGTTGATTCAACCGAATCAGACATTCTACGTCTTATAAGAAATTTTCCCGTCATTTTTCACGTGATAATGGGATTGGACAGTCATTTCACCATCGGCCCTCCATCGGCCCCCCTTCGGCCCTCATTAAATTGCATGTGACTGTCATATCCGACTAGTCATTTCAACAGATAAAGTTGAATTCAAACTGTATCTCCCACATGCGTCGATCGGCCCTCCATCGGCCAACCATCGGCCACCCTTCGGCCCTCTGTACGATTGCAGGAAAAGCCATGCATGTGTCGTGTCGTGTCGAATGCTGTGTCGAATCCCGTCTCGAAGAAAGGGATACAGGGCCGATTGAGGGCCGATGGAGGGCCGACGGATATCCAAATTCGGCCCTCCTTCGGTCATCACAAAAATGGCTCGGCTTATGGGATGTTCGGGCTTCGGCCATTCAACCGTCGGCCGATGTCGGTGAGGGCCGATGGACACTACCAATCGGCCCTTATTCGGCCCTCTAAGCCGATAATTTATTTCATCATATCGGCCGATGTCGGTAAGGGCTCGGCTGATGGGGAGAGTTCGGCATTTTTCTACAGGGCCGATGGAGGGTCGATGGGCGGAGTCTATCGGCCCTCCATCGGCCCTGCGCCGTATAAGGACAAAATGGCTATATTTGTGTTTTGTTTTAGCGGGCGGCTATATATGTGTTTTGGGTACTACTGTGCGGCTACTGCTGCAAATGCCTCTTTATAACCTCACAAGTCGGCCTTCAGTTTGTTTCCACGTCGCTCTTTCTTTCATCTTTGTGTTATTTGCATTTGGGTATGTATTTATTTATACATCGTCTCCACTTATCACTTACCTACTTACTGATACAAATATCGAATTTCGAATATGAATATCGTCTCATAATCTAATCAATCTAAATTCTATGACACATTTTGAATGTATGGCATAATGTCGCTCCAAATTAAGCACAATTCTAAGATTTTTGTAATTTTTTTATAAAATTATATTTTACTCCTTATTCTTAGTCACCTTTCACCACGGATAGAAATTTAAAATTATATCTAATGATGATTAACATTAACAACAACAAATATTACATAAATAATAATATACTTACTATCGAGTACAAATTAATAAAATTAATTCAACAACAAAAGATATAAAAAGTAGATTCCTCGGAACTTAAAACAGGACAGAACCATCCACCGATCCACGTACGGTTTACATTCCGATTTCACGGTTTATGATTTTATTTGTTGAATTAATTTCAAATTCAAGAAAATAAAAAAATAACTTTTTTCAATTTGGAACAAATCAATAATTAACTATAAATAAAAAATATAATATATAAAATGAGAAAATTATAAAATATATTTAATTGCTCCCATTATCCATTATGCATTATCATTTATATCAAAAGAGGTTTTAGGAATATAACTGTATTACCAATTCTCAAATAGAGGAATAATTAAATCTTTTCTTTATTATATTTTAAGAGCTAAATTTTGAGACAAAATATTGATGTACATGGTTCCAATTATAGGTATTAGTTCGGTAAAAACCAAAATGAAATTCCAGTTAACCATAAATTTGATTTTCTATTTTTTGGTTATAGTAACCAATAAACGATGTTAGAAACCAAAATTCAAATACGAATTTCCCCAAACCTCAAAAAACCATATCCCTAACGAACAAATCGATCAAACTAAGAAAATTAGACTTGCCGCGGCAGCTATGCCTAGCGACGAGATAGAGAGGCGAGAGCCGTGAGTCCTCGGCGGGAGGAGACAGGCGGAGTGTTAGGAAATACTCCTTCTGTTCCACAAATAATGTCTTTTATATTTTTGACACGAGATTTAAGGAGAGTGGTAGATTGTGAGTAAAGATGATGGAACTCTTACAAAAAAATAGTTGGTTGCATGTAAAAATTTGCTTTTTTAAGGAAATGAACCATTATTTGTTGGATGTGCTCGAAAAGAAAAGAGGGACATTATTTGTGAGACGGAGGGAATAGGGTTTAGCCATTTAGACAAAAAATAACTAAGAGATGAATACGTTTGTATCTTAAAGTTACAATATATAAAAGGCAAATTGGCATATATAGTCCCCAATGTTTGCTACTTTGGATGAATTGACCCCATATTTTTTTTAAAAGTTTATTGGTCCTCAATGTTTGCTAATTTGGATAAATTGGTCCTTTTGTTAAATTTAAAGTTAATTAAGTGTTAATCATAGAGGTATTTACGGAATAAAAGTGTCAGAGACCAATTCATCCAATTTTTAAATTAAACTTGAATTTTTTAATTTTTTTTAAAGTATGATGTTTTTTCGAAAAAAAAATCTTTTTTTAAAAATTACTTTTTTCAACTTATTTTTTTTCTTTATTTTCACATAATTTTTTGGTAAACGAAAAAAATTAATTAATAATAATTTTAGGGACCAATTCATCTAAATAATTTTTTGAATTAATTTTTTTTCAAATTGCTTTATTTTAGTAAAAATTAAATAAATTTAGATTAACTAGTAATTTTGCGTTTCACAGTGAAGGAGGAGAGTGAGTCAACACAGCGGTTGGGGAATGTGTTATGTTCTTCGAGGAGAGGAGCAGCTGGACGACTCGGAGGTGGGAGGCTCCTCTCTCACAACATCTTCGACCTCGAAGAACACGGAAAACATAACACCTTCCCCAACTGCTGTGTCGACCCGCTCCCCTCCTCCCCATGAGACGCAAAATTATTACTTAATCTATATTTACATAATTTTTTGTTTACATAAATTTTTTTCAGTATAAAAAAATGAAAAAAGTTAATTCAAAAAATTAATTGAAAAAATAGTTAAAAGTAATTTAAAAGTTAGATGAATTGGTCCATAAAACTAGTACTAATAGTTAATTTTTTAACAATTTTTTTCATTAAAAATCTTTTTCAAAAAAAAATATTTGATAAAAAAAATATTTTTTGAAAAATATTATAACTTTAAAAAAAATCTTTAAAAAAATCAAATTTAATTTAAAAAATTGGATGAATTGATCCTCCAAGTCGTGCAGCTGCTCCTCTTCACGAAGAACATATAACACATTCTCTAACCGTTGTAATTACCTGCTCCCCTCCTTCACCGTCAAACGCAAAATTATTAGTTAATCTAAATTTACTTAATTATTATTTAAATAAAAAAATTTGAAAAAAAATTAATTCAAAAAATTATTTAGATGAATTGGTCCCTAAAATTATTATTAATTAATTATTTTCGTTTACCAAAAACATTATTTAAAATAAAAAGAAAAAAATTTAGTTGAAAAAATTAATTTTAAAAAAAATATTTGAAAAATAATTGTTTTCGAAAAAAGATCATAATTTAAAAAAATAATAATAATAAATAAATAAAATTCAAGTTTAATTTAAAATTTGGATGAATTGTTTCCTGAAACTTTTATTCCGTAAATACCCCTATGATTAACACTTAATTAACTTAAAATTTTACAGAAGGATCAATTTATCCAAATTAGCAAACATTGGGGACCAATAAACTAAAAAAAAGATTAAAGACCAATTCATCCAAAGTAACAAACATTGAAGACTATATATGTCAATTTGTCTATATAAAATAAAAGATTTTGAATTAACGGCATCTCAGTTGTGCCGCCATGCTTGCCTCTAAAAATTAAGATATTCTTCAATTTAGTTGCACATAATGAATATGCCGTAAAAAATCGTTTTCGTGAAAAAAGGGTTGTTTGCTCAAAATATACAAATTTTTGTCAAATTCTCGTTTTGCACATGAACTTTAAAATCTGCCTATAAATATATAAATTTTTGATTTGTTTGAAATTGCACAAGGGTCAACAATCTAGCTAAATCAAAGCTGGCATGATATTTTCCGGCTTGACGTGTCCGCATACGAGGCAGTCTATTCAGAATCGAACCAAAAGTCTCAAATCTTTTATTCTTGTAAATACACAAACTTTTTAATAATTCTAGTTTTGCACATGAACTTTGAATTTTATTTAAATTTGCACATTAACTCAGAATTTCATTTCAATTTGTAAATAAAGTTAATTTCACTTAATTTTTATTAATGAAACAAATGTACTTTTTTATATTGGGTGTGTCGACTTTAAGAGATATGTAAAACTAACGAACAAGAAATTTTTATCTAGGGTATGTCGATATTGAATTTGACAAAAGTTCGTGTATTTTGAGGCAAATAATCCATTATTAACACAATATGGGAACACAATCCGTAATTAATTGTACGAGTTTCTTGGAGTCGACTCACCCACACAAAAAGTATATTTGTTTTTATAACACAATTTAAATAAAATTCAAAATTTATTTGCAAATTGGAATGAAATCCAAAGTTTATGTGCAATTGTAAATAAAATCCAAATTTTATGTGTAAAACAAAAATTATTACAAAGTTTAAATATTTACAAGAATAAAAAAAAAAAACTTTGGGTTTGATGTTGATTGGAGTGCTGCATATGCAGACACGTCACGTCGGAAAATGCTATGTCAGCTTTGATTTGGTGGATTGTTGACACATGTACAATTTCAAATAAATAAAAAGTTTATATATTTACAAACAGATTTTAAAGTTCGTGTACAAAACGAGAATTTGGTAAAAATTTGTGTATTTTGAGATAAATAATAAAAAAAAAAACTTACCAGCAGAAAAGGAATGACCATTACTTCTAACGAGATCCATATGACAGTTGACCGAAAAAACGCGAGGCGGCTCCGTCCACAAAGAAACATTAACGAGTTTATATTTCTTGCAAATCGGCGTTGAGAGACGAATCTTCAATTCCCATTATTTTAGCCACAAGATCATCCACTCTCGGGGGAAATTCGCGATACATGGTTTCACAGTATTGGTTGTAGTTTGTCTATGTAGGGGTGGGAAAAAAATCAAAATTGGCCCTTTATGTTGGTTGTTTTCCAGTTTTGACCCTTTAAGTTGTTTCGGTCCAATTTTAGTCCTGTAGGTTGGCAAAAAGTTCGATTTTGACCCGATTTTAAAAATTCGATCAATTCTATCAATTTTGGCCCGTTGGGCGCGTGATGTATGTGACTTACGCGCTCCAAATTGAAAAAACCCTAAATCTTATCCCATAATCTACTTCTCGAAATTTTTCCAAAAGGCTTTGCTGAGCAACGATTCTACCGTCTCCGCCGTGACAGGGGCCGCCGAAATTTTTCACTTGGCTTCCCCCTGCATCGTCGATCGAGTGGAGAAGCTTTGAATTTGGGTATAAACTTGATTATTTATTGTTTGGTTCAGAAATAAGTATGTAAACTTGATTATTTATTGTTTGGTTGAGATCTTATTTGGATTATGTGATTCAAATGGTTTTCTGTAAATTGTGCTGTGAATTTTGTTTGAAGTTGTGTTTTGATCTCTCGTATTTGTAAATTGTGATGACGAGAAATCCAATTTTTATGAAATCCAATTTTTATGAAGTCGGATTCTTTTGCTATTGATGCTTTGCAGAAGATGGTCCAAGGTTAAATTCTTTTGTTGCTTTATTTGCTTATAGATACTTTTAACGCTTAATTCTGAAGAACATGATATTGTAACGATCTTGTATTCGAATGTCATCACGAGCCTACTTACTGTGATTCGTATTTACATATTTTTGCTACTTATAATAGCAATTAGTCTGCTTGTTGTCTTGTTGATAGGGAAATTTTGGCACCTCCCGGTTGCTGCATCGTCGCAATCTTGTTAATAGGAAACTACCTCAGTGGATTCTATGGATAAGGATACACCAGAAACATCTGATAATGATAATGCTGATGCATATGATCCATTTTGGGATAAGATTGATGTAGATTGGGATAATATAGAGGTTGAGGTTCAGAATGTAGAGAGAGAGCTTGAGGCGCAGGGAAAAGATGTAGAGGAAGGGCAAGACGAAGAGAGAGAGCTTGAGGAGATTCTTGAATCCGATTCAGGAACAGAGGAAGGGCAAGATGAAGATATGGAGGAGGATACTATTTGGAATAGTGACATTGAGTTACGAAGTAATTGTTCTGAAGTTGAAGATGAAGTGAGAGACTTGCAACCCGTTTTTAATGAGCTTGATTTGGTTGATCCCAAATTGGAGATGGGGATGAAGTTCATCAGTAGGGCATTGTTCAAGGAGGCTATCTATACACATGCAATTCTGACAAAGAGAGACCTTACAATTACAAAAAATGAGGTAGGCAGAATGCATGCTAAGTGCAAGGGAAGTAAAAAATGTAAGTGGAAATGTCATGCTTTGAAGGTGAAGGATGAAGAAACATATTATGTGAATTCTTATGATCCCATTCATTTCTGCAATGAAACAAACAAAGTCAGTGCGCTGAAGTCAGGATGGTTAAGTCATAGATACAAGCAAAAATTCATTTCTCATCCTAACATAAGTGTAGAAGGCTTCAGAGATGAAGTGACAAGAGAGCTGGATGTAAATTTCTCTAAGCAAAAAGCTTACCGGGCTAAACAAAAAGCACTTGAAAGCGTACATGGAGATCCAATTGAGCAATACGGTTTGCTATGGGATTTCATTGGGGAGGTTAAGAGAACAAACCCAGACTCAACACTATTATTAGGTGTTGATGATGATAGGAGCTTCTACAGAATGTGTGTTTGTCTTGGAGCTTTAAAACAAGGGTGGTTGTTGCCTTGCTGTGAAAATATGCTTGTTGCCTTCTAATGAGAATCGTCTTGCTGCCTTGTTATGAAAATTGGCTTGTTGCCACTTGGATTTATTTAGAATGTTGGTTGTTGTCTTGTTTTGAAAATAGTACAATCTAGGGTTGGATTAACTTTCTTATGATTCTTAGATGCAGAGCTTGAGGAAAGGGGTTAATTCAAACAATGAAACACGTGACACATTTCATCAACGAGACCAACCTCAAACACAACCACCAACAATGTTTCAACAGATCCAAAACCAGTGTCAATTTAGACATATGACACAAAATCTTACCATCCAGGGGAACACAGTGCATGTTAGACAACCATCAGCAAGAACTATATCAAGGTCTCAACTTGAAGCTGCAATGAGATCCAAGGCTAGAAAGCGGGATTAGGTGTATTGGTGATTGTTGTTTTCAGTCTGATTTTAGACTTATTGGATTTTGTTTGGCACATTGCACTTTGTTCTATCTTGTCATGGCTTGACACTAAATTTATAAGCTAAAAAAGTTGCATGTTGTGATGACAAGAATATGTTTATTGAGATTGTTTTTCTCTCAAATGTTATTTTTACAAATAACCTTAATCTAATTATCAATATTTTAAATTTTGATGTTTTTCCGACGTAAAATAATATAAAACAGTTGAAAACACAAAATAGTAAATAGATAAATAAAATCACCAATATAAAGGACCAAAATTGGACCTCAACCAATATAAAGGACCAAAATTGGACTTCAAACATATATATATATATATATATATATATATAAATCAGCGCGTGTGTATACTCTCCAACGGGCCAAAATTGATAAAATTGGTCGAATTTTTAAAATCGGGCCAAAATCGGACTTTTTACCAACCTACAGGGCTAAAATTGGACCGAAACAACATAAAGGGCCAAAACTGGAAAACAGCCAACATAAAGGGTCAATTTTGATTTTTTCCCATGTAGGGGTCAAAATCCAACGGAAATCCATCGGAAATCGCTGTGTATACATGAGGAGTAGGAGCTTTCTTGATATAAGGTGCTCTGGGCGCTCCTCTCCTGTAAGACCTTGGGATCTGCCTTTTCCAATCTACTACTGGCTCGCTGGCTATCTTATCTGTCAGTTGAATGATCTTAGCCAGGTCAGCCAATATTTTCTTCTCTCTGAGGGCCGCTGATCTAGTATCTCCTCTTCGGAGATTTAATCCCTTCAGCATAGCCTCCCAGGTGGCTCTGTCCTCGGCCTCTTGCTCAGGTGTAAGAGTAGGAGTGTAAGAACTCCGAGCTAAGGGCTGGACGTCAGTAGCAGAAGCTTTGGCAAGCTCGTCCTGAGCTTTCTTCTTTTGTTCATCCAGGATCAGTTTAACCTTGCCTTTAGCCGCTTTGCTAACTGGCTTCCTGGGCTTCTTTGCTTTCTTGGCTTCCTCTTCGAGTTGATGCTCATAATCAAGTGCAATTTGTAGCTCCTGAGCAACTCGTTTATCATACGCATCCTGCTCCGCTTTGGATTTAAACTTAGGCGTCGGGGAAGATGGAGGAGTGACTTCAGTTGTAATCTCCTTCCCGGCCTTTGCGGTGGCGGTGGTTCGTCCTCCTGATCGAGAAATCGAGCAATGTCCTCGATATGCTGAGCTGATGAAGCAGTTGCTGGCTCAGTCACAGTTGTTGTTTGGACTTCTGGGACTTGGACGGTTTCGGGAGGGGGTGCAGAGCTGGTTCCAGCTTGAGCAGCTGAACCTTCCCCCGGGGTACTGAGCTGGTTCCAGCTTGACCAGCTGAACCTTCCCCCATAGTTATTGCAAGGACCTCTGGTCCTTTTTCTGCCTGTGCCTGATCCGCCTCGGGTTTTACTTCTTCTTCAACTCCTTCCCCCTTTTTTGGCATCATCAGCCAGGGAGAGGCGAGTGCGGATGGCAGTAACCTCCTTCTCCAGATTGTAGCATATATCTTTGATGGAGGTGGCGGTTGTTTCAAAGTCTTTGACAGCGTCGCAGTAGTGCTCCCAGTCTTTCTCCTGGTTAGCACAGATGAGATTGATCTGAGCTGCGGACTCCTGTCTAAGTTTGAGGAGAGACTCATCATGAGAGTCTATCATCTCCTTCTGAATGAGCTTAAAGGCCTCAGCCTGTTGTGTTATGGCAGTTTGAAGGCTGGAGAAGACCACTTTATTGCGCTCATCCATTTCGGTTTTAGCTGATGCGAGGCTCTGAGCAGCTGCTCAGAGAACATTTTCTGCTGAGAGAGTAGGAGCTGCTGACTCTGAGCGGCCAAATCCGCTTTCTGAGCTTCGAGGGCGGCCTCGACTATCTCCTTGATATTGACTGAAGGAGTAGGAGATTCGGAGACCTTCTTAACCCCTTCTGCCAGTCGGTCGACGCTCTCAGTCTGTGCTTTGGTATAATGAGCCCATTTGAGATGAACGTCTTTTGCAAGGAGACGATTCTTGTCTCCCTGTCGCCGGATGGCTTTGTTGACTGACTTGGAGGACACGGAACCAATTGGTTTTATCTGATAGCAACTGGGGCTTCACCTGAGGTGGAGGGTGTGAAGGAATAATAGGGTTAGGAACGATACCTTCCTCCTTCGTATGTTGTCGCGGCTCTGATCGTTGCTCCTGTGTCAGATCTTCTGATCTGTATCCTGGCCTTTTTCTCCCTCTGGGATGTCAGAAAACTGGAGAAAATAAGATTTCTGTCTCTCCCACATCCATAACGCCGTGCGTCTATTATGTGAGTATCTGTATATGTTTATGAACAAAATACTAATATATATAGGCTTCAAAAGCCAATATAATATTAATATATTTGTAGCCCATTAATTTAATTATATTCATAATGGGCTTCCACATGATTAGCCCATAATATAATTAATTAATCTACTGGGCTACTAATATTTATCAATTAATTGACCCAGCCAATTAATTCTAGATAAATAACATTATTAAATAATGTAAAAATACATTAATCCATTAATAATAATTTCTGAGAGACAATAAATCACTAGGCAACTAATTGGGCCAGATCAGAGATCTAATACAAGAAATAAAGCTGGGCCTCCAATTAATTAATTATCAATGCTCAGCCCAGAACAAAATTAATTAATAAACACAGATTCATTCCACTAGAGAATCCTTGTTTGTTACACCTTGCAGGGGTTTCTGCAGAAAAGGGTTCTGGCTGATGGAGAGGTGGTGGTTTCCATGGGCAATGGATCGCGAGTTCCAGCTATTGCCATAGGAGATTTACATTTACCTGTTTTAGACTCTATTTTAGTATTAAGAGGTGTTTTATTGGTGTCTGAGTTTAGGCGAAACATTAGTTTCGTTTCAAAACTTTTTATTGTGGATGGTTATAGATCTATTTTTGATGATCAAATTTCAATTTCAAAAGGGAAAGATCTTATCTGCAATGGGATTTTAAATGGATCTCTATATACTATTACGTCTAATCCATGTACATCTGTTAATGTTGCTTCCTCATCATAAAATCCTAAGAAGAGGAAAGAATCTTCTAAGGTAAATCAAACTTATCTATGGTACTTAAGACTAGGTCATATCAATCTAAATAGGATCCAAAGGTTGGTGAAATATGGATCATTGGAGTCTCTCCAAGTTGAACCATTTCCAACTTGCGAATCCTGCTTGGAAGGTAAGATGGTGACTAGGCCTTTTCAGGCAAAGGGTTATAGAGCCACAGAAGCATTAAGTTTGATACATTCTGACTTGTGTGGACCTATGTCTACACAAGCTCGTAGAGGGTATGAGTACTTTGTCACATTTACTGACGATTACTCAAGGTATGGATATGTTTACCTTCTTCACCACAAGTCAGATTGCTTTGAAACCTTTAAGGAATTCAAGGCAGAAGTGGAGAAGAAGTTAGGTAAAGAAATCAAAATAATGCGATCTGATCGTGGTGGGGAATACCTGTCCAACGAGTTCAAGGACTACTTGACAGAATGTGGGATTACATCCCAACTGACAGCACCGGGCATACCTTAGGAGAATGGTGTGTTAGAGAGAAGGAATCGAACTCTCCTAGAGATGGTTCGGTCCATGATGAGTTATGCAACTTTGCCAGTTTCCTTTTGGGGATATGCCCTAGAGACTGCAGCATACTTGTTGAACCGTGTGCCATCCAAGTCGGTTAACACGACTCCAGTCCAGTTGTGGAGCGGGCACAAGCCCAGTATGCACCACATAAAGATTTAGGGGTGTCCTGCTTATGTCTTGAATAAACGGGCCGACAAGTTGGATTCACGTTCAGAGGTTATGCTGTTCATAGGATATCCGAAGGAAATGAAGGGTGGTTATTTTTATGATCCTAAAGAACAGAAGATCGTGGTTAGCACCAACGCTTGGTTCTTAGAGGAGGATTATATTAGTAATCATAAGTCTCGAGTTGAGATCATCCTTGAGGAATTACAAGGTGATCGAGACCAACTCACATAGCCAATTGTGCAAGATAGAGCTCCACGAGCAACTGCAATATCTATTAACACAACTCCTGACACTGTTTGACGTAGTGGGAGGGTGATATTTACACCTGATCGGTATATGTTCACTGGGGAGACTTTTGACCATCTCCCGGCAAATGAACAAGACACCGTGGATCCCTGGACTTACAACGAAGCAGTGGGAGATGTAGATGCATATTCTTGGAGAATCGCCATGGACTCAGAATTTAAGTCCATAACTGATATGGATGTATACGAGATCACTGAACTACCTGAGGGCTGCAAGGCCATTGGTAGTAAGTGGGTATACAAAAGAAAGAGAGGTTCGAATGGAGAGATCATGGCATTTAAGGCCAGGCTAGTGGCAAAGGGTTTTACCCAGAAAGAAGGTATCGATTATGAATAAACCTTCTCGCCTGTAGCAATGATCAAGTCTATTAGAATTCTCCTTGCCATAGCAGCTCACATGAACCTAGAGATCTGGCAAATGGATGTCAAGACCGCATTCTTAAATGGGCACCTTGAAAAAGGTAGAGACATCTATATGAAACAACCAGATGGTTATGTGAAGGAGGGCGAAAATCATCTAGTTTGGAAGCTTAAGAAGTCTATTTATGGACTTAAGTAAGCTTCCCGGTTATGGCACCAGCGTTTTAACGAGGTAGTCAAATCCTATGGTTTTGTATCCTGTCCGAACGAGGTGTGCGTATACATCTGTGTTAATGGAATAGTGGTGTTTCTTGCACTTTACGTAGATGACATCCTTCTCATTGGCAACAATGTTGAAGTGTTATCAGACGTAAAGACATGGTTATCCGAACAGTTTCAAATGAAGGACTTAGGTGAAGCTGCTTACATCCTTGGGATCAAGGTTATACGAGATCGCAAGAAAATAATGTTAAGCTTATCACAAGCGTCCTACATTGATACTGTTATTGCTCGTTTCAGCATGCAAAATGCCAAGAGAGGTTCGGTACCTTTCAGATATGACATTTTTCTATCCAAGAATCAGTGCCCTAAAACGCCTAAAGAGATAGAAAGTATGAGACTAGTACCATATGCTTCCGCTGTCAGTAGTCTCATGTATGTAATGCTTTGTACGAGACCAGATATCTCATATGCTGTAGGCATGGTCTCAAGATATCGGCCTAATCCTCGGACAAGAGCACCTTGGATCGCGGTGAAAAATATTCTCAAGTACCTTAAACGGACTAGAGATTATAGAATTGTTTACCGGTCAGACGATCCTAGTGTCTTTGGGTTATACGGACTCGGATTTCCAGCCGACGAGAGACGAAAAGAAGTCGACCTCGGGTTACGTGTTTACCTTGGGAGGTAGAGCCATTTCATGGAGGAGTGCAAAGCGTAAATGCATTGCGGACTCAACCATGGAAGCGAGTATGTGGTCGCTTCGAAGCCTCGAAAGAGGCGTATGGCTCAAGAATTTTCTCCAAGATCTTGATATTGTTCATAATTTGCCTAAGGCAATCACGATTTATTGTGATAATGCGGGTGCAGTAGCAAATTCTAAGGAACTTAGATCTCACAAGGCTTCTAAACACATAGACAGGAAGTACCACATTATACGAGAATTCGTAAATCGAGGCGACGTACTCATAGAAAAGATCGGAACTGAAGACAACATAGCTGATCCTTTCACGAAGAGCTTACCAATTCCGGCTTACGAGAAGCATGTTCGTGGCTTAGGACTGGTTGAGATGCCCCCCACTTAGGACTACATAAACTTTTGTATAAGTGGGAGAAGAGGAGTGATAGATAGGATTTGCAGCTAAATACTAGTTTTTACCTAGAACTGACACATTGTATACTAAAAGTTTGCTTTAGTATAAGTGGGAGAATTGTTGGGATTTTGTATACTGGAAGCACTTTTTATGCTTGTATACAATGTGTTTTTGTCCTTACCACTATTTTATTCTCCTATTTGATAAATATGTATATTTGCACATGTTATCCTTTATCTTGTATAAAAGTTAGATTTGTGTGGTGTGTCTGGTATCATAGAAGACAACACAAATTGGTTGAACTGACAAGATATAAACAGTTATCACAGCTGAGACAACTTAAGGATAAGTTGTCGGTTTAAGCTACAGTTTAGATAAGAAGTGGTGTTGGATGATGATTATATCCTCAGCATAGTTACACTTAGTGGGAAATGATTCTATCTTCTGTACTGACCAAAGCTCAGTAGCCTCGTGCTCTGTACTTGTCTGAAGATTTGAAGATCCCAAAACCCTATCTTGATTGGTGAACCATTCCCCTGTAAATGTTTTGTCTCTGAGGTTTAAGACTCAGTAGACACTCTGCTCTGGTTAAGGCGCTCAGTAGCTCATCAGCATCAGCACCAGAAGTAGAAGACTCAGTATTTACTGGACTCAGCAGGAGCAGTATACTGAAGGAGTCAGAGGAACTGAACTCAGCAGGAGTAGTTCACTGTATTCAGAGCTGACCTTCAGTAAAGTATTCTCAGCCTTTTATCTACTGAATAGGGATCAGACTCAGCAACGGCAGACAGTCTTCTGAACTGTCAGATCTTTTGAATACACAATCAGCATAGTCAAGTACGAGGAAGAGAGAAGTCAGCTTCAGTATGCCTCGAAGTCTGTTCTATCTCAACCACTTTACAAACCTCAACAAATGATAAGCGTACACGTGTCTTCTACCTACTAAAGCTGCAAGTCAACATATTTCCACAAATGGAGGGAAAGGACACTGTCACCTTTTTTCAAAAGAGCCGTTTTGCTACCAAAAGAGAGAGAGAAAGGAAGATCGTCTCCAACGGATCTTTCCCAATCTCTACTCTATAAATAGAGGGACATTTCAAGATTTGAAGCTAACGACAACAAGAACGAACGACCACGACCTAAGAACATACAGAGCATTCAAACGAGCAAAAAACCGAAAAGCTTAAGTCTTCTGCAAGAATTAGAAGATCTATCTCCGGCGAAAGACTACATCTTAGCTCATAAGGAAACCAAGCTGAACCGATATCAAAGCCTCTAGTATCCAAATCGACGATACACGAACTCATAGCTACAACTCAACTGTCCGTCGATCTAGAAGCCTTTCTCGTTCCCTATCCCTCTAACCCTAAGCTCAACTGAGTACATCTATAGCTTAGACGAAGGGGTTCACATATGAACTTATCCTTATTGTAAAAGGACCCCTTCATAGTTGGAGAAGTTTGTCAAACACTTTAGTTTGATACCCGTTGTAAACTAAGACTTGCTCAGTATAAATTCCAAGACGCAGCTTTGTCCTGTGTACAAGCTGACTGAGACTGCCTCAGTATAATAAATAGCCTCCTGACATTTTGGGATAGTAGACGTAGGATTGTGTGATATCCGAACCACTTTAAAAATCTCGGTGTTCTTCACTTGCGTTCTTATTACTGTTGCATTGATTTTAACTGCTCATGCTGAAAACCTTCTCTTAAAATCATTCAACTAAGTCTCAGCATACTGAACATTTTTTATCTGCTGAACTGAGACTGTTTTGCTAAAACGTTTTTCCACTCAACTGATTTGGGCCTACACATTTCCGCACCACTGAACTCTATCTGTTGATACTGAATTCGGACTCAGTCAGCTAGCAGATCTCAGTAGAGTCAGACTCTTTGCCTAACACGATTCAGAACAGCTATTTGGTCTGCTGAATTATTTCAGTACGACACTTTCCTGAACAGGACTGTTCGTGTTCGAAGTTGAGAAAATCGGATTCAGGTGTATTCACCCCCCCCTCTACACCTGACCATGTTCTCGGGACCAACAATTGGTATCAGAGCACGAGTTCTATAAGACTCTTGTTATTCTGAAACTGGTCTACTTGAACGGATCCGGAAAATCGTTTTCACTGCATATCACTCTACATTCATATCATTATCTTTCATGGCTGATATGTCAGGTATAAGGATGGTACCCATGTTCTCAGCAGAGAACTATGGTGTATGGCGAGTCAGAATGGAAGCACATCTGACTTCCCTCCGCGACAACATGACTGAAGTGCTTGAGGAAGGACCTATCGTCCCTATGATTGATAGTGTCGTGACTCAGGACCCAACTGACGGAGGAGGAATGGTGACCGGAAGAAGATTCCCAAGGACAGAAGTCTCTTCACTCCTGAGGAGAAGAAACTTCATAACTTAGACCGAGTCGCCAGAAATGCTATACTAACCACCTTAAGTGATTCGTATCTTGGCAGGGTTCAGGAATGCAAGACTGCAAAGGAACTCTGGGACGCTCTAGCGCTATTGAGTCGGGGGACTCAGAAGATAAAGGCTAACAAACTTGCGCTGGAACTCCAAAAGCTGGAGAGTTTGTCTCTCATGCCTGGTGACAAAATAGAAGATCTAAATGTCAGATTTACAAATCTGATGAACTCCATCAACGGGCTGGGAAAGACATTCTCCAACCGAGAGATGAATCTCAAGATACTGAGGGCACTGCCAGATGGACATTGAACTCCTTTTGCCACCTTGTTACGTCATTCTGACTTAGATATCGTTACTCCTGACCATATCTTTTCAGAACTACAGGTAGAGGAATTCGAGTTCGGCAGACCTCAACGGAAGCAGAGAGCTGAAGCTGACACCAAAATTGACCATGCTTTCAAAGCATCAGTCAGCACAGCATCTCCCGCGACGAGCAAGACAACGAGTAAGACTGAACCTTCACTCAACGACTTACAAGAAGGAAGTCTCGCTCAAAAGTACGCACTGCTCGCTGTGAAGTATTAGAAGGAGAAGGAGAGGCGCAGAAAAGTGACTAAAGCCTATCGAGAATCGAAAGGTAAGTCTGATTATACATCAAAGCGCACTTCTGACTCACAGTCTTCTGAATGCAGAAAGAAGGATGACTCAGCACCATCAAAAGAAAGTGAAAGCAAAGAAGAAAGAGTCATCGCTTGTTACAACTGCAAAAAGCCAGGACATTATCAGTATGACTGTCCTGAGCTCAGTAGTGCTGAATGGGCAGCACGCAAAGCAAGGAGAGAGAAATTTGCCAAGAAGAGACAATCATACATTACTGGTGAAATCTCAGACGACTCAGAAGAAGTCGACTCCTTCATGGATTCATCGGATGATGAAGCAGCTTTCATGGCCTTTGAGCTTGAAGCTGAAGAAAGTACTGAAAAGTGTCTGATGGCAGGAGAAGAAGATGAGGTAAACTCTCATGCATCTTTTAACTCTCCTTCACACTGCACGCACGACACTATTTCAGGTGCAGATGAGAATCTGGACGTCAGCACAACATATGAAGAACTACTAGACGAACAGATTCAGATGAGTCTGCAGCTCAGTAAGACTCTTCAGGAATTGGATACCCTGAAAGTGGAGAATCAGAGACTTTCTCAGGAGAGTTAGGTCTCTACTGAGTCTGAAGGACTTGTGTTGAGACTCAGGGAGGAGATAAACTCTCTGATGGCCAAGTCTCAGCATCAAGAAGATCGGATTTCAGTTCTGACCAATGACTTAACTCGGAAAGATACTGAACTGAGTCTACTGAAGCTAGAATTGTCAGGACTTCAGACCGAGCATGATACACTGAAGAAAAGTGATGATGTCTGGAGGAACCTGATGACTGAGAGGTACATGGGCGCTGAAAAGAAGCTGGAGGCTATGCTAGCAAGCAACAAGCCCAAGCACTGCAAGGAAGGACTTGGTTTCAGCCAAGGAACTTCCTCATCTGCCCCCGTACACTCAGAAGTGTGACTAGCTGATAGATTTGTTCGAGGGGAGACAATTAATGCAAATGTTCTGAACACCCTAGCAAAGAACAAACAAAAGATGAAGGCACCACATCCTACACATCAGCATTCTAACCAGAAGATCAGTACCAAGACACCCCAGTTCAGTCAAGGGGGAACCAGCAAAGCTAAGTGGGCTGATCAGTATGGACCTCCAAAGCTGACACATCCAGCTCAGTATGGGTCATATTACTATGATCCTATAGTCAGAAGAGGATCCAAGAGTCAGAAGAAGAAGAAAATCGCACAAAAGGCAAAGGTCAGCAGTCCACCAGCACAGAAGATCCGGACTCCTGAACCTGAAAAGCCTAAGAAGTCTGCCTCGACCAGTCCAGTGGTCAAGTATGTTGACTCAAGTGGAAAGAAGATGTCTGAAACCACCAGGGTTGTTAGACAGATTTGGGTTACTAAAACTAACATCTAAGGACCCAAAATCAAAATAAAGGGTACCTAAATATAATTCTGTTTTGCAGATTCTGTTTTGCAGGTGCACAAAGATCCTTGGTATGTGGACATCGGATGCTCAAGACATATGACGTACCAAAGGAACCTACTGAAGAATTATACAGCTGAAGAAGGACCCAGAATCGAGTTTGGAGACAACGTTAAAGGCTACACAAGAGGATTCGGGACACTCAGCATTGGAACTGCCACAGTTCCTAGAGTATCATATGTTGAAGGACTTCAGCATAACCTTCTCTCTGTTAGTCAATTTTGTGATAACTCGAATAGAGTGATTTTTTACGCTGGTTTCTGTGATGTCATTGATAAATCCACAGGGAAAACAGTGTTATCAGGTTCGCGCAAAAAGAATATATATGTAGCTGACTAGAACTCAGCTGAACCTGAAGCTTGTATGTTGGCGAAGAACGACAACCGAACGGGATGGCTATGGCACAGAAGACTCAGCCATCTCAACTTCAAGACACTCAACAAACTTGCAAGAAACACTCTAGCAAGAGGATTGCCGAATGAAGTATTCAGCAAAGACACTCAGTGTGAAGCATGCTTGAAGGGAAAGCAAACAAGGAATCAAAATCCTCCTATTCCATCTCCTTTCACTGATGGAATCCTTCAGCTGCTACATATGGATTTGTTCGGTCCAGTCTCTCCAGTGACGATCAGAGGCAAGAAATATGCTTTAGTGGCCATCGATGACTACTCGCGCTACACATGGGTCATATTTATTGCCAACAAGTCTGACATCAAAATAGAGTTACCAACGCTTCTGAAAAAGCTCAGTGTCGAGAAGAACACCAAGATAGTCAAAATTCGTTCTGACAGAGGAACTGAGTTCCTTAATTCCATGGTAGAGGAGTTCTGCAAAGCAGAAGGGATTAAACATGAGACTTCAGCTGCACGCACACCTCAGCAGAATGGAGTTGCTGAACGAAAGAACAGAACTCTAAAAGAGGCAGCCAGAACTCTACTTACAGACTCAGGACTCCCAACCAAATTCTGGGCAGAAGCCACTGATACTGCATGTTATACTCAGAATCAATCTCTACTGACAAAGCAACATAAGAAAACACCATATGAGCTATGGAACGGCAGCAAGCCTTCTTTATCTTATTTCCATATCTTTAGTTGTTCGTGCTTTATCCACAATAATGGGAAAGATCAGCTGAAAACTTTTGATAGCAAGTCAGATCAGGGAGTATTCTTAGGATACTCTCGGGTCAGCAAAGCCTTCAGAGTATTCAACTATCGGACCCTTTGCGTGGAGGAAAGCCCTCATGTTGTTTTTAATGAGTTTGCTACTGAAGACAGGAGCAATAATTCTAATTCTGAATCTAAGGACATCAGTAAACAACTACAGGATCTGAGCCTAAAAGACAAACCTGAAAAGATCCAGCTTTGTTGGGATGATGATTCAGATGAAGAAACTGTAGACAAGTCTACTGAATCTCAACCAGCAGAAAACATAGCTGAACAGATTGACTCTCCTGAACAGAGTCAATCCCAGGTAACTCAGGTCGATGAAGAAACCTTAGAGGTAACTAAGACCACTACTGAGAATAACAACTCAGGGGGAACATCTAGTAATGTTCCTGAGCTGAGTGCCCCTGAACCTGGTGACTCAGTAGATCACACTCTCATTACTGAAATACTTCAATCTCAGAATAGTACAACTGAAATGCCTAACTCACCTACTATCTGTGTTGAACGAATTTCAGATGAAGAGCTGAAACATCGTAGATCGTGGCTGGACGCTCACACTGCTGATCTGATTATTGGAGATCCCTCAGTAAGTGTAAAGACAAGATCCAGATTCCGTCAAGGAGAAAGCGCATTATTTTCCTGCTTCTTGTCTACTGACGAACCTCAGACGATTGATGACGCACTGAACGATGCTGACTGGATCATAGCTATGCAGGAAGAGCTGAATCAGTTCACGAGAAACGAAGTTTGGGAGCTTGTTGATAGACCCCGACATCAACATGTTATTGGAACAAAATGGGTCTTCAAGAACAAGCGAGATGAAAACAACGTTATAGTAAGGAACAAAGCAAGACTCGTGGCTAAAGGCTACTGTCAAGCTGAGGGAATAGACTTCGATGAGACGTTCACTCCAGTTGCAAGATTGGAGGCAATTAGACTATTCCTAGCCTACGCAACACATCAAAGATTCAGAGTCTATCAAATGGATGTAAAGTCCGCGTTCCTGAACGGCGTACTAAAAGAAGAAGTCTATGTGGAACAACCGCCCGGCTTTCAGCAGGGACATCAGGTTTATAGACTCATAAAGGCTCTATATGGGTTAAAACAAGCACTCAGGGCTTGGTACGATACCCTGTCAGAGTTTCTTCTTCAGAAAGGTTTTCAGAAAGGCACAGTAGATCGCACGCTATTCAGCATTCGACTGGAAGATGACTTATTACTCGTGCAGATCTATGTAGATGACATTATCTTCGGATCGAAGAACGTCATCATGTGTCAGCAGTTTGAGAAAATGATGAAGGACAAGTTCGAGATGTCAATGATGGTTGAAATGAACTATTTCCTAGGCTTTCAAGTCAAGCAATCTGAAAAGGGAACGTTCATCAACCAAGGCAAATACACTCGTGACCTCATCAAAAGATTCGGTTGCACATCCAGCAAACCTATCAAGATCCCGATGAACACGAATATGAAAATCGATCTTGATAAAGAGAGAGTATCAGTTGACCAAACTGAATTTCGTGCTATAATTGGTTCTTTATTATATCTAACAGCTACTCGTCCTGACATAACTTATGCTGTAGGTGTCTGTGCTCGATTTCAGGCGAATCCTAAGCAGAGCCACATGGACTCAGCAAAGAAGATTCTCCGCTACCTCAGAGGCACACTTGACATAGGTTTATGGTATCCAGCTGATGATAATATAGAACTAACTGGTTATTCTGATGCTGACTATGCAGGATGTAGAATTGACCGAAAATCAACTTCAGGAACGTGTCAGTTCCTTGGCAGTAAGCTGATTTCATGGTTTTCAAAGAAACAGCACTCAGTAGCCACGTCAACTACTGAAGCTGAATACATGGCTACCGGAAGTTGTTGCGCCCAAATCCTTTGGCTGAGATAGGAGCTACGAGACTATGACATCATTCAGAATGAAATGCCAATATTCTGCGACAGTACCAGTGCCATTGCAATCACTCAAAACCCTGTACTTCACACGAGATGCAAGCACGTAGACATTAGGCATCACTTCATTCGTGACCATGTCGAAAAGAAGGATATCAGGATGGAAAAGATCCATACTGACAAACAAAGGGCTGATATTTTGACCAAGCCTCTAGATGAATCCAGATTCAGAGAACTTTCAGTAGAGCTAGGTCTGTTGGACCCTACTGACCCCAGTCAGTAAAAGGTTTCAGGAGAGGAGCATTCAGTAAGGGGGGATGTTCACTCTCAGTACTGAGTACAATCAGTACGTAGAGAATCAGCAACCATCTACACGAGGTATCAGCTGACTACTATGTTCAACTGACAGGTTTGCGTATCTCTACTCAGTAGTAACAAATAGAACAGTAATATGCATTTATGATTCATATTCAGCATGGTATTAAATATCTTAAAGTTTGTCATTTAATATTAACGGCTCACATTTAAAGCATGACATTCTATACATAAGTTTGCTGAATTCTGCCACGCATTTAATGCATGTCTTTTCATAGTTACTACTTAGGCAAGTTACAACTGGCTTTGACTTAGGCGGCTATTTTGATCATTACCTATTTTATAACACTTAATCTTAACCGTCCATATCATAAAGCAAGTTTAAACTCCGCCATTGATCAATAACTGTTCATATTCACGTTAGATATATATATATATATATATATATATATATATATATATATTGATCGTATCTTAGAAACCGCCATTATCATACCTTCAAATCTCTTGATTCCGAAAAATCTGAGATCTCAAGCAAACCTTACTTGCATTTAATTTTCTCAAATTCTCAGTTTTCCATTGGTATGAATATTAAATCTGTTACACTGATTTACTCGTTCTTTTTTATAATTGCTGTTTAAACTGTTTTATCAAAGACAACATTGACAATTGTGTTCTTGTTATAGATATAATGGCGAGTCCACTGATTCACGTATCTTATCCGGAAAACATGCAGGAGATTCTGGACAAAGATCGCGTCTGGTGTGAACCGGTAATGGAGTTCGACGCCTGCGAGCTCGACTTCATGGATGAGATTTTCGTGTCGTTGAGAGAGTCAGGACTGGAGAAGTTCTTATCGAGGAAGCCGACCTTCTTCCTCCCGAGGCAAGTAGCAGAGATATACCTCAACTCCAACTCCGTCTCCGGCGACATTATTGGAAGATTTGCGGTCCACACGATTGATGGAGCCGTGGTGGTACCGAAGAGCATGTCCTTGAAAGAAGCATTGAAGAACAGCTTCGACCTACCTGCTGAAGGAGCCAGCACAGTAGGATACAATGATGATTTGGTGGATGACTACTTAACCATTTTCTGCGGAAAGCCAACCACATTCAGAGTGGCCTTCCCGAAGAACAGTATGATGTCTCAGTATCGCGCTCTCGCATACATAGTAACGCAGCTACTGACTAGTCAAGCGGGCTCTTTTGACCAAGTATCTCGGCCCAAGATACAACTGATGATGGCCATATATGACGGAGCGAAAATTAATTGGACTGAATTCTTCCTTCGTGAGTTCATAGCGCAAGCAGCAAAATTTTACAAAGCCACACTCAGACTGAGCGCGAAAGGGAAGCTTCTGTATGGACTGAAGTTGTCCGTGATGATAGAAGACTTCTGTGCTTCTGACCAGATCACATACTGTGATAAGGAGTACTTCAACGTCAAGAAGGTCAGATTCCACAGTAAGTCTGCTACGCTTCGGCCGGATTGGTTCGAGACCATCGGCTCGGCCAGACACCGCCTCAGAAGGCCACGCCCACTAAGAAGAGATCGCCTCAAGCAAAAAATCCTAAGGCACAGGCTAAACGTCTGAAGAAAGCAATTCCGACGTGTCTCTACCGAACCCGAGGTCTTGCCGGTAAGCTACCTGCCGAACAGCAGCACGAACGTACTACTCAGCCTCAGCATTTGATAGATGAGTCCGAGTCCTCTGAAAAGACTCATTCAGTGGAGAAGGTCGTCTCCACTGAACAAGAACAAGAAGTGGACCAAGGGTTTCCAGCTGAACCTACCCAGAGTGGTGATATATATACTCTGGAAAGCCACCTTGAAGTTCCACCACTCAGCAGCTTGCCATCTGCTGAGAAACAGACGACCGCCATCAACATTGAAGACTCAGAAACGGCGTCTGAGCAGGAATCAATCGGAATGGAAGCCTCAGCGCTCAAAACTCAAGCATTCTGAGAGGTCACTGAATACATTTTAGAGATCGCAGGCCACACTGACTTGGTGACAATTGCCAAGCAGGCCCGGCTCCATATGCTCCTAAGGTTTCAGGAGTGGCACCCTCAGCTGCGCCTCATCCTCCACTACTCCTATGACCTACTACATTAGCAGGAGCAACACCTAAGGCAACAGATAGGCTACTCCAGGCCTGCTGACCTAGGTACTTTCGATGATCTGAGGGCCGCGATGTTGGCCTTGCTGCATGATAGGCAGCAGGCTTCAGGCTCAGTCCTTTCAGACGGGTCTGACCACGACGGTCAGGACCCACCCCATGATTCAGGCCCTGGAAAGCCTGATGAGGGAGTTCCCCAGGACAAGGATACAACTGAACTTACTGATCTGCCGCTCAGTATCCTTGGGCCTGTGAAGTCGGCGGCTGGTACTTCAACTTCCACAGAGCCTGCTCAGCTCTTGCTGGAATCGACGTTTGAAGTAGCACCCAACCCGCGAGGCCGACGATCGAAGTCAGTAGCAAGGGCCCTAAAAAGCCAAGTAACTCAGAACCGAGCCCTTGCTAAAGCTGTCCATATGGTATGGAAGCACATTGCTCAAGCCACTAGCGCTGAGCTTCAGGGGCTGAAAACCTCTCTATCAGACTCAGCCGCTCCTGATGTCTTATGTGGCAGGCAGAGAATTCATGTGGCAGACCTTGAAGCTCTGAGGATCCGAACTGAACAAGAGGCCAGGCTGAGAGTTCCTTCAAAATCTGACATTCCTTATAGATACAGAAGGTTCAGGAAGCCAACTGATCTGAAATCACACAGATGGCCAAGGACAGATGAATGGATGCCTGCACAGTTTACTCAGAGATGGGAATCAACAAAGATAGAGTTTATCAAGAGAAATTACTTCTGGAGGTTCTGGCCAGAGAAGGCAAAGGCTGATGCCTAAGTAGAATGGATGATGATTACTGAACCAGACTTATATCCATACATGGCAAATGCTGTAAGAGCAAACATTGAAGTTCAAGTTCCTGATCCCAGAATCATACCTCCGCCAAGAAGACTTGATGACTCAGTCCACTATAGAATTATTGAGAGAGAAGTGAAGGATGCTGCTGAAGCGAGATTTCTCCAAGATGATGATCCAGCAGACTTCGCTGAGTACTTGAAGTTGAGGAAGAACACATACAGGATGTACAGCCTGCCCCTGCCTGAGACTCAATCGCAAGACTTTATGGACAGGATCAAGCAGTACAAGCGTCCTTAGCTCTTAGTTTCTTCTTCTTAGCTTAGCAAGAGATGTATCTGTATTAAACTTTTCTTATCTGATATATATATCTCTTTCTTTGGCTCAGACAATACCTTATTGTCTAAATAGCCACGTTCTGTTTTTACGCTTAAACACTCAGAATCACTGAAGTGATTACTGACTCACACACTCACACTTATCTTACTTGTCAGCTTGTTGCTTCTGAGATTCTGTTAGTCTAGATGTTATGTTTCAGGGGATATTGTTTAGAAAAAGGGAATTTTTTTTTTGCCCTGCTCCCCTCAGTAGACTAAAACTTGGAGAACAACTCCACTGATCCTTTTTGTAATAATGTAAGGAGCTCTGTTTCTGATAAGTTTAGTGTTAGCATAGATAGTGTTAGATGTTGTTAGGTTTTGGCATCATCAAATAGGGGGAAATTGTTGGATGATGATTCTATCCTCAACACAGTTACACTTAGTGGGAAATGATTCTATCTTCTTTACTGACCAAAGCTTAGTAGCCTCGTGCTCTGTACTTGTCTGAAGATTTGAAGATCCCAAAACCCTATCTTGATTGGTGAACCATTCCCCTGTAAATGTTTTGTCTCTGAGGTTTAAGACTCAGTAGATACTCTGCTCTGGTTAAGGCGCTCATTAGCTCATCAGCCTCAACACCAGAAGTAGAAGACTCGATATTTCTTGGACTCGGCGAGAGCAAGATATGCGAAGGAGTCAGTGGAACTGAACTCAGCAGGAGTAGTTCACTGTACTCAGAGCTGACCTTCAGTAAAGTATTCTCAGCCTCCTATCTACTGAATAGGGATCAGACTCAGCAACGACAGACAGTCTTCTGAACTGTCAGATCTTTTGAATACACAATCAGCATAGTCAAGTACGAGGAAGAGAGAAGTCAGCTTCAGTATGCTTCGAAGTATGTTCTGTCTCAACCACTTTACAAACCTCAACAAATGACAAGCGTACACGTGTCTTCTACCTACTAAAGCTGCAAGTCAACATATTTCCAGAAAAGGAAGGAAAGGACACTGTCACCTTTTTTCAAAAGAGTCGTTTTGCTACCAAAAGAGAGAGAGAAAGGAAGATCGTCTCCAACGGATCTTTCCCAATCTCTACTCTATAAATAGAGGGACATTTCAAGATTTGAAGCTAACGACAATAAGAACGAACGACCACGACCTAAGAACATACAGAGCATTCAAACGAGCAAAAAACCGAAAAGCTTAAGTCTTCTGCAAGAATTAGAAGATCTATCTCCGACGAAAGACTACATCTTAGCTCATAAGGGAACCAAGCTGAACCGATATCAAAGCCTCTAGTATCTAAATCGATGATACATGAACTCATAGCTACAACTCAGCTGTCCGTCGATCTAGAAGCCTTTCTCGTTCCCTATCCCTCTAACCCAAAGCTCAACTGAATACATCTATAGCTTAGACGAAGGGGTTCACATCTGAACTTATCCTTATTGTAAAAGGACCCCTTCATAGTTGGAGAAGTTTGTCAAACACTTTAGTTTGATACCCGTTGTAAACTGAGACTTGCTCAGTATAAATTTCAAGACGCAGCTTTGTCTTGTGTAAAAGCTGACTGAGACTACCTCAGTATAATAAATAGCCTCCTGACATTTCGGGACAGTAGACGTAGGATTGTGTGATATCCGAACCACTTTAAAAATCTCTGTGTTCTTCACTTGCGTTCTTATTACTGTTGCATTGATTTTAACTGCTCATGCTGAAAACCTTCTCTTAAAATCATTCAACTAAGTCTCAGCATACTGAACTGTTTTTATCTGCTGAACTGAGACTGTTTTGCTAAAACGTTTTTCCACTCAACTGATTTGGGCCTACATATTTCCGCACCGCTGAACTCTATCTGTTGATACTGAATTCGGACTCAGTCAGCTAGCAGATCTCAGTAGAGTCAGACTCTTTGCCTAACACGATTCAGAACAGCTATTTGGTCTGCTGAATTATTTCAGTACGTCACTTTCCTAAATAGGACTGTTCGTGTTCGAAGTTGAGAAAATCGGATTCAGGTGTATTCACCCCCCCCCCCTCTACACGTGACCGTGTTCTCGGGACCAACAAGTGGCTTGTCTTAGCTGCTTGTCTTTACTGGTACACTTAAGGTGGTGTATTGACGGATCACAGTGAGATGTGTTTTCCTAACTGACCTTAGTGGAAAACCAAGATCTCGGTGACTTTGCTGGTCTTAAGCTTGGTAAGACTTCAGCTGAGTGCATTTGGCTATCTATCACTTTGACCTACTATGGTCTTAAGCTTGGTAAGTCTACGTATCTTGGGTGTTAGTAGTTATTTGTGGCTCAGGCTGGTTGTCTGTATCTTGCATCCGTATCCTAGTAAAATAGGTTGATAATATCCCCTGAGGAACTCAAAATGATTAGCACACTAAACCCGGCCGGTTGATTAAGTTCAGGTGTGTTAATAAGGTCGAGTGGTACTACTCAGGAATATAAGATGTTAATTAATTTAAGCTGTCAGTGAGCTTAATTAATTAACGGATATTTCTATCTTAAATACGGAGATCGATTAAGTCTAAAATACAAGCATTTGCTCAAATTGGGATAAAGGGGTAAGTCAGCACGGATTCTCTAGTGGAATGAATCTGTGTTTATTAATTAATTTTGCTCTGCTTAGCATGGATAATTAATTAATTTGAGGCACAACTTTATTTCTTGTATTGGATCCCCGATCTGGCCCAATTAGTTGTCTGGTTATTTATTGTCTCTCAGAAATCATTATTAATGGATTAATGTATTTTTACATTATTTAATAATGTTATTTATCTGGAATTAATTGGCTGGACCAATTAATTGATAAATATTAATAGCCCAGTAAATTAATTAATTATATTATGGGCTGGTTATGTGGAAGCTCATTAGAAATATAATTAAATTAATGGGTTACAAATATATTAATATTATATTAGCTTTTGAAGCCTATATATATCAGTATTCTGTTAAGAAATAGATTACACTCACATACACATAATTACACACGCATACCGTGAGTAAGGGAGAGACAAAAAATTACTTTCTTCAGTTCTCTGACCACCCAGAGGAAGAAAAAGGCCGGGACACAGATCAGAAGATCTAACACAGGAGCAACAATCAAAGCCGCGACAACATACGAAGGAGGAAGGTAGCGTCCTAACCCTAATTATTCATTCATTGCTGGCTCAGTCATAGTTGTTGCTTGGACTTCTGGGACTTGGACGGTTTCGGGAGGGGGTGCAGAGCTGGTTCCAGCTTGAGCAGCTGAACCTTCCCCCTGGGTTACTGAGCTGGTTCCAGCTTGACCAGCTGAACCTTCCCCCATAGTTATTGAAATGGGTTCGTCTAATTTCTATATCACGAGAGTAGGTATAGCATTTATGCGAGCACGTCTTATCCGAATCGAGAGATTGTTTAAGATATAATAGAGTGCATGTCGTAGGATAGTTGAAGAACATAATCAATAGGTTAATTGGATTCATAATCATAGCCCGACGCCCCTAGTTCTTTCTCATATGTTTTCATATCATTTTGTGTTTATCATTTTAAACATAATCATCACAATTTGGTTACTTGTTTTATGTTATTAGATATAATTTAAGTAGAGAAATAGTTGTCCATGTGGTTCGACCTTGGTCTTCCAATATATATTACTACAATAGGACTAAATTCGTACACTTGCGAATAAAACTCCTATCAAGTTTTTGGCGCCGTTGCCGGGGACGGTGTTTATTTGTCTACTTGTGTTATTCTAATAATTTTTATTTTACTTTGTATTTTTTATACTGTTTCAATCTATTCAGGTACTCAGTTTATGACCCGATCTCAAAAGGAGCCTTTACTCATTTTGGATATAGAGATCGAGAAGACTTGCAGAAGAAACAACAAAGCCAAGAAGCTACGGAAGAGAAACTTGCAAGAATCACCTTCTCAAGGATTGGGTTCAGACATCACACATTCTAATTGAAAATTGAAACAGAACAAGTTGTTCCAATGGCGGAGAGGCAGGAAAATATTAATGGAGGTGGTCCAGAACCACCACCAGCTATGCGCCTTCGCGATATTCAGAGGCCCGTTATTGCAGCCAACCCTCATTGCATTAGGCTGAGTACGAGAGCCCGAAATTATGCATTGAAGAATCTACATTTCACACACTCCCAATTTTCTATGGATTGGCGAATGAAGATCCCTTGGCATTCATTAGGGAATTCTTTGCTATTCTACAAACATTTCCATTGAGTGGCTTAACTAAGGAGGAGCTGAAGATGCGTTGTTTTCCCTATTGCTTAAAAGATAGGGCGAAAACATGGTTGCTTGGTTTGGAGAAAGAATCATTGTCTACTTGGGATGAGGTTTATGATGTGTTCATTTCACGATATTATTCATCTCAAAATACCAATGATAACAGGAACAAGATTTGCACATTTACACAAGCCGTAGGAGAACCTCTTCATGAAGCATGGGAGCGATACAAGGCACTTATTACTCAATGTCCACATCATCAATTCTCTGACGCATTACTTGTGTGATATTTTTATGATGGGCTAACTGAGATCACTCAACAGCTTGTGGATCTAAGTGCTGGTGGTTTTATTGGAAACAAGACGGCCGATGAGATGAATAATATTTTCAAAGAGCTAGCTGAAGGTTCTATGTAGAAAGCTGTTCGAGGACAAAAAGCTCCGGTTAACGAAGTTAATGAAATCAATACATCAGCTTTCAACAATTTAACCACTCAAATGGTGGAAATGGGCAAGAAGCTACAGAACATGCAGATGCAGACACCACCACAACCGCTTCAACAACAAGCAAATGATTTCATGATGGGGCCTCCAACAAATCAAGGTCAGCAAGAAGAACAAAATAATTCTTCTTATGAAGATGTGTGTTATGCTGGTCCTTATGGGGGAGGACCACCGGTACCACTTATGCAAAAGAATAATCCATATTCTGGTACTTATAATCCGGGTTGGACGAATCACCCGAATTTCTCATGAAGACAACAAGGGAGTAGCTCACAACCTCCTGGATTTCAGTACAATCAGCAAAGAGCAGCTCCACAAGCTCCACCTCCACACCCTCCTCAACAGAAAAAGCTAACATGGGAGGAAACACTGACTGAAGTGCTCAAAAACCAACAAGTTGCCTTAAACGAGTTAAGGAAGTCGAATAAGAATATTGAGCATCAAATGGGTCAAATTGCTAATAGCATTGGAGGAAGGGATCAGGGAAAGCTTCCGAGTAACACTGAGACCAATCCTAAAGAGGCCAAAGCCATCTCTCTTCGTTCTGGGAAGATACTTAATGATCCAGTGAACAAGACACATGTGGTGCCTAATTCTGAAGAGAAAGTTGAGATAAATTCTGATGGGGAAGTTCGAATTCCAGTTTCTACGGAGGACAAGGTAAAATTGGACAACATACCAGAGTTGAATAATTATGTTCCTCCTATTCCTTTTCCTTCCCGTTTGAAGAAGAAGTTTGATGAAGGAAGATATCAAAAATTTTTGGAGATGTTCCAAAAGCTACATGTTGATATCCCTTTTGCTGAGGCTATAGCAAACATGCCTGCTTATGCAAAGTTCTTGAAGGATTTATTATGCAACAAAGAGAAATTGCAGGAATTTGCTACAGTTCCGGTGTCTAGGCAGTGTTCGGCTATAGTTCAGAATCCTTTACCATTAAAGAGAGCAGATCCGGGTAGCTTCACGGTGCCGTGCTATATTGAGAACATTTTAGTGGCTAAATGTTTATGTGATCTTGGTTCTGCTATCAATTTAATGCCTCTCTCATTTTTCCGGAAGTTGAAGTATGCTGAATTAGTGCCAACTAATGTAGTGCTTCAATTAGCGGATCGTTCTCTACGATATCCAGCTGGAATGATAGTGGATATGGTAGTCAAAGTTGGAAAATTTTATCTTCCTACAGATTTTATTGTCTTGGATATGGAGGAAGATGTCAACACTCCAATCATATTTGGGCGAGCTTTCTTAATTACTGGAGGAACAAATATTGACATGGTAACCGGTGTATTAACTCTCAGAGTTGGGGGAGAGAAGCAGGAATTTTAAGTTTCTAAAGCTATGAAGAATCATTCTGCATATTCTTCATGTTGTCGAGTGGATGCTGTTGATTTATGTGCTTTAGAGTGTGACACATCCTTCACCCCGTCTGATGTGTACGAGAAGGTAGTTGCTAGAAGCTTGGATGATTCTACATTAGATGATCAATGTTTAGATGCGGTGAAGTTTTTAGAAGGTCAAGGAGATCTTCCCTTGAAGAATGCCCACATTGAATCAGTGAATGCTACTGAAGAAACACCACATCCGAAATTGGAACTCAAGCAATTACCAACTCACTTGAAGTATGCATTTTTGGGTCCAGATGAGACATATCCTGTGATTATATCTTCTTCTTTGAGTACGACAGAGACCAATTTGTTGCTAGGATCCCTTCGAGACCACAAACAAGCTATTGCTTAGAGTATTTATGATATTAAAGGTATTAGTCCATCAGTGGTCATGCATAAAATTCTCATGGAGGATGATGTTCGGCCTTCAGTTGAACATCAATGTCGGCTGAATCCTAACATGAAAGAAGTGGTCCGGAAGGAGGTATTCAAATTACTTGATACTGGGATCATTTATCCTATATCTGATAGTGCTTGGGTAAGTCCTGTTCAAGTTGTTCCAAAGAAGGGTGGTATGACGGTAGTCAAGAATGATAAGAATGAATTGATACCCACTCGCACTACTACAGGTTGGAGAGTTTGTATTGACTATCGAAAGCTTAATGCAGCTACAAGAAAGGATCATTTTCCTTTACCCTTTCTTGAGCAAATTTTGGAGCGTTTGTCCGGTCACCAATTTTATTGTTTTCTTGATGGCTATTCCGGGTACAATCAGATTGTTGTCAGCCCCGATGATCAAGAAAAGACCACTTTTACTTGTCCATATGGTACATTTGCATATAGAAGGATGCCCTTTGGTCTTTGCAATGTACCAGCCACCTTTCAACGGTATATGATGGCTATCTTTTCAGACATGGTCGAAGATATCATAGAGGTATTTATGGACGATTTTTTAGTTTATGGTGCTTCTTTTGATGTTTGTTTGAAGAATTTAAACTGTGTTTTGGAAAGATGTGAAGAGTCGAATTTGGTACTAAATTGGGAGAAATATCATTTCATGGGAAGAGAAGGTGTTGTGTTAGGTCATAAAGTATATGAAAAAGGAATAGAGGTGGATAAAGCAAAAGTCGAGGTAATTGAGAAGTTACCACCTCCTACTTCCGTTAGAGGAGTTCGAAGCTTTCTTGGACATGCTGGTTTTTATCGTCGATTTATCAAAGATTTTTCCAAGATTGTGAAACCTCTATGTGATTTGCTTGCAAAGGATGTGAAGTTTGTATTTACTCAAGAATGTCTTCAGGATTTTAATACAATTAAGAAGGAACTCACATCTGCACCTATTATCACTGCACCTGATTGGAGTTTGCCATTTGAGATGATGTGTGATGCTAGTGATTATGCAATTGGGGCTGTCTTGGGCCAAAAGAAAGATAAGCGATTACATGTGATTTACTATGCTAGTAAAGTACTAAATGGTGCTCAAATCAATTACACCACAACATAGAAGGAATTACTAGCTATAGTGTTTGCCTTTGGGAAATTTCGATCTTATCTTGTTGGTTCTAAGGTTATTATTTTCATTGACCACTCTGCTATCAAGTTTTTGACGTTAAAGAAAGATGCTAAGCCGAGGTTAATCCGTTGGCTCTTATTGCTTCAAGAGTTTGACTTGGAAATTCAAGATAAAAAGGGTATGGAAAATTCTATTGCAGATCACTTATCTCGCTTGGAAGGTGTGGATAGGAAGGATGATATTCCTATTCATGATCAATTTCCTGATGAGCAACTTATGGCAATTCACACATATAATGCTCCATGGTTTGCCGATTATGTCAATTTTATAGCCTCAAATGTCATTCCTTATGATTAGTCTTTTACTCAACGAAAGAAGTTTTTCTCTGAGGTGAAGCATTATATGTGGGATGATCCATTATTATTCCGGAGGTGTGCTGATGGTATGATTCGTAGATGTATACCAGAGGAGGAGATGAGGCCGATTTTGGAGCATTGTCACTCTTATGCTTGTGGCGGTCACCATAGCCCTGATAGAACTACAGCAAAGATTCTTCAATCGGGGTTCTTTTGGCCTACCTTATTCAAGGACACTCGAAGTTTTGTTATGTCTTGTGATCGTTGTCAAAGAACAGGGAATATTGGTCGTCGTCATGAACTACCTCAAGTGGGAATCCTTGAAGTTGAGCCATTTGACTTGTGGGGGCTGGACTTCATGGGCCCATTTCCACCATCATATGGTATGTTGTATATCTTGGTAGCAGTTGATTATGTCACCAAGTAGGTGGAAGCAGTGGCTCTAGCAGACAACACTAGCAAGAGTGTTGTAAAGTTTGTCAAAAAGTTCATTTTTACAAGATTTGGAGTTCCTCGAGCTATCCTTAGTGATCATGGAGTTCATTTTGATAATGCACAGTTCAAGTCTTTGTTGAGTAAGTATGGTGTGAAGCACCGAATGGGAACCACTTATCATCCACAAACAAGTGGTCAGGTTGAAGTTTCTAATCGTGAGATCAAGCAAATCTTAGAAAAAACTGTGAATTCTTCTCGAAAAGATTGGTCATTGAAGTTGGATGATGTTCTATGGGCGTATATGACTGCTTTAAAGACACCGATAGGAATGTCCCCTTACCGCTTAGTTTTTGGGAAGTCTTGTCACTTACCGGTGGAGTTGGAGCATCGTGCTTATTGGGCTGTAAAGACATTTAATTATGATTTTAAATCTGCCGGTGAAAAGCGAGTCTTACAATTAAATGAGTTGGAGGAGATTCGTCGTGATTCCTATGAGAACTCCCGCATTTACAAGGAAAGAGCAAAAGCATGGCATGATCATCATATTTCTAGAAGGGAATTCCAGGTTGGCCAAAAGGTTCTACTCTTCAATTCTTACCTGAAGTTATTTCCTAGAAAACTCAAATCTCGATGGTCCGGTCCTTTTGTTGTTACTCGGGTTGGATCTCAAGGTGGAATTGAGATCTCAAAGGAGGGGCAGACACCATTTATGGTGAATGGTCAACGCCTGAAACTATATTTAGAGAGTGCAGATGTTGGAAAGATCGAGTCCTTCACTCTCAGCCCTTTCACTTGAATTGGAAGGTATGTTTGGCTGAAGACGGTAAACTTAGCGCTATTGGGAGGCAGTCCAATGTCTTTATTTCTGGTTTTCTTTTGTGATCTTTCGTTGTTTGTGTTTGTTGTGTTTGGTTGAGCCTTGTTCTGCAGATGATGACTCTCTTTCGAGGTTGATTGGTTGAAAAGGATGGATCTTGGGTGTAAAATTGGTGAATTTTATTTTCAGAGTGGGAGTTTAGGATGAAGATGGAATATAATATCATAGAGTTGGAAGAAGTAAAGATGGGTCCGACATTTGGACCAGCATAAAGCCCAGCAGTTTATGATATTTGGATTTTGGAGTTGTGCAACTTATGTCGGATTCGACTTCAGAACCGGCTTTCTGTCCAACACTGTACGGCAATTGTCGAATTTATGTTATTTGGGAATTCAGTAAGAATGTTAGGTCTGACATTTGGACCTACTTCCGACCCAGCAAGCTTCGCATTCTATTTTTTTGAGAGGAAATATCAATGTCGGAGCCAGCTTTTGATCCAGCTTTGGAACAAGCAAGCTTCGCATTCTATTTTTTTGAGATGAAATATCAATGTCGGAGCCAGCTTTTGATCCATCTTTGGACCCAGCAAGCTACGCAGATTCTAATTTTTTTTAGAGGAAATACAAAGCTGGATCCGACATCCCATCTAGCATTCGGTCCAGCATTTTACGGTAAACATGTGGAGAAGGTAAGCAAAGTTTAACTTATTTTATATTATTTTATTTTATTTTCCTTAAAAAAGAAAAAAGAAAAAAGAAAGAAAACCGCCGCACGTAAAACTCCCTTTCTCCCTTTCTTCTTCCATTCTCAAACTCCCTTCTCCCTTTCTTCTTCCATTCCCAAATTTCTTTCTCCCTTTTCTTTTTCCACTCCCAAATTTCTAAACCCCCAAATTCCAAATCCCTAATTCCTTTATTCCCTCTTTCAATTTCATCAATTTTATCCTCCGATTAAATTGTCGTTGCTTCATCACCACGATTCATCTCTTCAAGCATTCCATTGGAGGACCATCATCTCCTTGCCAGTTCAACCGTCACCACGCTCGCCAAAGAAGAGAGATTATAACGCCGAGAATCAGTGTAACGATTCTCGCAATTTTGTGTCTTATACAATACCAGGTGAGTCATTCTCCAATGAGTTATTGTTATCTTGTTCTTGGTGTTGTTGACGGGATTCATAAGTTCATGGGAGATATTGCATAAGAGATACTATTTGGTAGTTAAATCTGGTGGTTGTTACTGTTTCGCTCTACATAGTTCTGGTAATGGAAGAATTTGGGGGATAGTTGATATTGTTTGTGGGTGCTTAACTCTTTTGTGGAGTTGTCAGGTTTGTTCTTAGCCACAGTTTTCTTCATGGAGTGAATTGATGAAATCCAAGTTAACTCAAATGAAATGCAATCATAGATTATTACAATGCGGATGCAACAACTCCAACTTCTCATGAATCAGCAAGAGGAAAGGAAACGAATCGAATCCATCGAGAGTCGTTTGTTGCAATTTTTCGCACATCAAAGTTGTCATCCTGCTCTTTCCTCTCCCTCCAATTAATCCCAGGGAAGTCCTCAGTTTCAATTTGTTCTTCATTTATGTATTGATATTGATGAATATTTGAAACATTGAGGACAATGTTCCGTACAAGTGTGGGGGAGTATGGGTGCATTTTTGTGTTGTCTTGGGTTATTTTGTATGCTAAAAATCGAGTCCTTGAGAGTTTTTATGATGGCTATGACGACTGCATGATTACCTTGAGTTTAAATTGATGGTCGTTGACGCATTTTGAATTTCGGGGCATAAATTTGTTGTGTGGATTTAGAGTTAAAGTTCGTGTGAACACCGTATGCTTGATGCTTATTCTAAGTTGGCTAAACTTGTGTGAATTTTGGAATTTAGTACTTGAAATTGCATATTTGTTGGAACTTTAATTAGCCTCGATCATTGATGTTTTTCTTGGAAAAAAAGTTGGAAGGAATTGATTGTTTTGGTATGTTGGTGGTGTTTATAAATAAATGTCCACTTTGGGGGAAGAGTGCCTGTTCTACATGGTTCGCCTAGTGTGCAGGACGGAAAAAAATGCCCACTTTCGGGGAAGAGTGCCTGTTCTACCTGGTTCGCCTAGTGTGCAGGACGGAAAAAAAAATCATATATATATTTACTTTGGAAAAGTTGTAAGTGGTGTAACAAACGGGTGATATAGGTTTGTTGCTCTTGCTTGATGCGGACAACAGGCTGGCCCATGGCTTGTGGGAACGTTTGTGGACGCCTGTGACAATTTTGGCCAATGACTTATTTTCAAGTTTGACACGTTGGATTGAGGTTAATTCTTGTTTCACTTGGGTAATTTCTTGTCCTTCATTCCAATATTTAGACTTGATTAGCCGGTTGAGAATATGAGGATGGTAGGAGGTACTAACAGAATGATAGCTTTTAAGTCTTCACTTCATTTTGCTGCCATTATTTTCAACTTGATTCAATGATAATCGAGTTAAAATTTTGGTAATTGTGTGTGTTTTGCTTGAGGACAAGCATGAGCTAAGTGTGGGGGAATTTTGATAGACTTATAATTTTGGCATTGCTTAATATGTGTTTTGGTATTAATAATCTTCACTTTTGAACATGATTGCTACCTATTTTGTAATTTTTGGATCTTAATAGGTGTTCTAGAAGTGTAAAGTCTTCTTATGAAAAAGTGGAAGAAAACAAAGAAAAGAGACTAAAATCACTATTGAACAATGTCAGATTGATTGCCGGATTGAATGTCGGGATGAAAGTCGGACGAAGAAGAAAAATGAAGAAAACGTGTGCTGATTGGGAAAGAAAGAATTGGGCTTTTCTCTATTTTTGGTGGGCTAAAATTAAACATATTAGAGCACAATTAATTTCCAAAACTGCACGGCAGTTTTAGAGGAAAGGAGGTTGTTTTGAGAAGTTGGTTTTTTGGATGAAATGGGGAGAAAAACGGACAAGGGGGAGGAGTTCAAAAGGGGGAGAAAAAGGACGCAGGAGGGGGGGACGCCATTCTGAGGAGGAGAAAATCATCATCAACACTTTGGGAAAAATCATCTGCAACCTTTGGGAGAATGAAGATAACCTTTGAACAAGATTCGATATAGAGATTGAGAAGTCTTCTTATCTTTTCTTTTCAATGCTTGTATTCGAATTCTCTTATGTTTTCTTAATTATGTCTAGTGGCTAATTCCCTTTGCTAGGGGTTAGGATTGCTTATGTTAATGGATGAATTTTAGCTTTTATTGGTTTATGCTCTTCTTTAATTTCTGAGTTCTATTATCTTGTTTTCATCACATGTATATGTTTGGCCAACATGTATGTGCTCTTTGGAATTAATTTCTTGTAACCCTTGAGATTGATTCGTGCAATAGATAATAGAATATATCCGAGAATAGTCACGAAAGTAGGCTAATAAGGATATAGCATGGTTAACACCTACGATTGAAATGGGTTCGTCTAATTTCTATATCACGAGAGTAGGTATAGCATTTATGCGAGCACGTCTTATCCGAATCGAGAGATTGTTTAAGATATAATAGAGTGCATGCCGTAGGATAGTTGAAGAACATAATCAATAGGTTAATTGGATTCATAATCATAGCCCGACACCCCTAGTTCTTTCTCATCTGTTTTCATATCATTTTAGTGTTTATCATTTTAAACATAATCATCACAATTTGGTTACTTGTTTTATGTTATTAGATATAATTTAAGTAGATAAATCGTTGTCCCTGTGGTTCGACCTTGGTCTTCCAAGATATATTACTACAATAGGACTAAATTCGTACACTTACGAATAAAACTCCTATCAATAGTGAGTCGGAAAAAGAAAATTGAAAAATAATGTTTAAAATATTAGTTCGTTGAGTCGAGTAAAGATCTCTTTCCGCAAGACGAAATACGCCCCGGTAATGCTCTTCGATTTCCGTAGTATCATCCCTAAAGATAAAATGACGATCGTCTCGAGGTATGCAGCACTGCAGAACCACGAGCTCAGGCGAACTGGACTTCCGGTGAGGACTAGAACTTCTGGACAACTTAGAAATAAGATGTATGCAAAGAGAATTGTTGATGCAGGTGTGTTGAAATGCAAGTGAAGACTACCTATTTATAGGCATCTTCTGCCTAGGTGAAAGGTTGTTGGAGCTGCCAATTAAGGCAGGCGGACGTGGGGAAGAAAAGTGGAGAGGTGGAGACTTCTCAACAGTCTCATTCCAGAGACTTTCAAAAAGAGACAATCTGGTGCAGGAGGAGCACTGCACCGCGAGCTAGGTCAGCCCTACAAGTAGCCCACTAAGCCCACTAAGTAGCCCATTAGCAAAAGCCTAACTGCCAAAGCCCACGGACCACCCAAAGGACCAATTGCCAATTGTCAAGATATAAGTCCACGGACACGGACCGAAACCAGAACCGGGGCCGCGCGGACGGCGAAAAGGCTCACGCGCATGAGCACGTATGGCCCAAGCCCACCATATGTGACTTTGTTATCTTCTACTGAGTGGTAGAGCCTTAAATACCACAAAAAAATTACACATAAATCAATGTGAGACATTGATTAATGTAATAAATCTCCAAAACCCGAATAAGGTAAGTTTCTCAACTTTAGGTAACGTATTAGTTTTGTTCCCCAAAACTTCGAGCCACTATTTCTCACTCACCGAAAACCAGAATCGAGAAATTAAGCACACTACAATTATCTACTCGAAACGTAGATCAACGCTATATATCTTAATTCACAAATCAGATATATTTCGAGGCTCAAAAATACGGTCAAAGATTGCGAATTTTTAACCAATCCACATTACCATTTAATGCTAATCTTAATTCCATAAATATCATAATTATATATATATATATATGGTATGGTTATAGGGAGATCCTTCCTTCAAAAGAGATACGAGAACCGATCGTGACCGTAGATGCATCCCTTTTCAATGGCCAAGATCACACTAATTAATCTCATTAAAATAAAATAAAAAGGGGTAAAAGGGTAAAATTGGAAAGAAGAAAAAATCTAATTTGAAGAAACGTTTGATTCATTTTTCTCCATTCCACACCACTTCCACACCTCCATTCTCTCTCTCTCTCTCTCTCTCTCTATCTCTCTCTCTCTAAAATCAAAAACTTCCCTAGCCTAAATCCCGTCGATTTCTCTCCTATTTATGTTGTTCCATCTCAATTCCATCTCAATTCCACAGATCATTTTCGCTCTCCTCGTTCTTATCGGTCTGCGTCGTTCTTGGAGGCGATTTCTACCCTAACCATCGCCAGGTTTCAACTTTGTTCGAAGAAATTAGAGAAAACTCGACTGTAATTGACGAATTAAGAGGTATGTTTCTTCCTTTTTCTTGTTATTTTCGTCTACCCATCGATTAAATTGTGGTTTTGAGTTTCGGTTTCTGAAAACCGTCGCTATTTTGGGCGATATTTCTGCAAACCTTCGTTTATGTTTGCCTACTGATATTTTGTTGTTTGCGTGCGGATATTTTCGTTTACCCATCGATTTAATTGTTTTGTGAAAATATTCTGGTGGATTGGCTTGAGATTTAGGTTTTTTTTTCTGGTTTTGAGTACGATTATTGGTTTTTTTTTTTCTGGTTTTGAGTACGATTTCTGGTTTTTAAACATAGATCTACGATTTTTAACCTTAGATCTGTGATTTGTTTTCGATTCTTGTTAATCTTGATGTGTTTTTCCGATCTGTTTCTGGAGATATACATTGAGTTCCGCAATTATTGCTCTGTTTGGAATGCATTTCGTGATTCTTGCCCTTTTTGAAAAAATATGCATACGTAGCAGTAATATGCATAAATTTGTAGAAGGGTATGCATAATTTAGATGGTATATATACATGAAAAAATGAATGCATTGTGAGTATGTGACGTACTGCGTTTCATTTTGGGGTTCGAAGTAATATGCATGAATTTGTAGAATGGTATGCAGGAATTAGACGTTATATATGCATGAAAATGAATGCATTGTGATTTGCGGACTGCGTTTCATTTTGGGCTTCGAAGTTATATGCATGAATTTGTTGAGTCGTATACGTGAAAATGAATGCATTGTGAAGCATATGACGGACTGCATTTCATATTGTATTCGAAATAATATGCATGAATTTGTAGAATGGTATGCATGGATGAGATGTTATATATCCATTAGAATGAGTGCATTGTGAAGCATGTGACGGACTGTGTTTCATATTACTTCAAAGTAATAAGCATGAATTTGTATAATGGTATGCATGGATGAGAGGTTATATATGCATGAAAATGAGTGCATTGTGAAGCATGTGACAGACTGCGTTTCATATTTAGTTCGAAGTAATATGCATAAATCTGTTCGATGGTATGCATGAAAATGTGAGTAAGTATGCATGAAAATGAGTGGCGATTTGCATGAATCTGTAAATTGTCATGATTGAATCTCAATTTTCTTTTTCTTTTTGCAGGAGACATTCAAAGGTGATGGAAAGACTTGGAGAGTTCCATCCATAAAAATCTGCATAAATTCACCTAGAATATATTATACATAAACAGATAATCAGAAAATAGGAAAACACAAAAATCGAATAAAACAAACGAAATGATAAAAATTGCCCAAGAACAATGAACGCCCATCCAAAATCAATTTTTATGCGTACACATCATATTCATTCTAACAAAAGAAACAATCGGGGTCAAAAGAAATACGACTCTGTCATTCCGATTCGGACATGCATGTAAAGTTCACAAGATGAGCATAAACACATAACATCATGAGCAAGGTGTAAAAGTCAAACATGACAGCGAAAATGGGTGGAAAGAGAAAATATGAGTTGAATTAAAAGAAAAGAAGTTTACAAAAATACCCTTAATGAGCTAGATTTTCTCCTTTTTTGATTTATTTTTAAATGTTACCTAATAAAAAATGATGGCCATAAATCAACGAAATGGGCAGATGGGATTGGTTCTCGTATCTCTTTTAAAATTAGGATCTCATTTGATCCATTTCTTATATATATATATATATATATATATATATATTATATTCGATTTTCCAACAATGATTATGAGAAAAGAGATTACATGCACTGTGTTTGGAAAAGTATTATAGAATTACTAGGAATCTAAACATTTTTAAATTATTGTCTTACTTATAATAAATAAAATATTAAAATGAAAATATATATTAAATAAAAATAAAAATATATCTTAACATATGTATCTATCTATCTTCTCGATCTGCAAGACTGCATACTTTCTCTATCTTCTTCATCGTTATAATTATTCAATTTAACCATCGATCCAATTTCTTCCTCCAACCTAATCCTAAAATTTTCCGATCATTGACAATTTAATTTCCCAAATAATCAACGTCATCACATCCTTCAGGATGCCTCAGTCGTTTGTCGCCGTCACGCTTCTTCTCTTCGATATTTGGAGAATCTGATATCTATTGCTCCACCGTCACCCATCTCCTTCGTTTTTCTTGTTTACGTCTTGTGTAGGATATTGGAGAAAACTATAAAAAAATGATACAGAAAATCAAAATCTCTTATCCGTTTCAGTTATTGGAGAAAATTGTTTCAGAAAATTCCAATTTCTAGTTTTGAAACAGTTTGGGTGGGTGGTATTGGATTAACTAGGAGAATCTGTGAAGAAGGAGATGACTAAAAACCGATGTTCAATTGCTTCTGAGAAGGGACAACTGAAACTTGCTTGTGGAAAAAAAATTAGATAATTAATGTTCTTGGGAGGGATCCATGGTTATAATCCCCTTATAATGGAAAAAGATTACCTAGGTTTAAGCAAGGAAAAAGAATCCGTAAATATTAGACTTCGGATTTTAAATTTATGGAATAAGATTACTTTCCTAATATTACCAAACATAGAAATTTAGTATTTCAGAATAAGATTACTTTCCCAGACAGGAATCCAAGGAAACCAAACATCCCTTAGTTGAAGAAGACAAAAATAAATAAAGAGCAAGTATTGATGAGTACCAAATTTTATATAATTTTGAAATAAATTAGAAATTAAATGATGGACTTTCGTGTCTCACAATCATACTCCCTTCTATTTCACTGTGATATAGAAGTTTTTTTGTGGATCACGATCCAATCTTCATCAATAAAAATTGTGACAATTGATTCTATAAATATGATACGCAAAAATCATAATTCTTGTATCATTGAGTTGCATAAATATGAACTTCTTTTCTCTTTTTAAAACTATGCCTCGTCTACATGAAGCGTTGGGCACGAAATTAAATTTCAGCACCGCTTACCACCCCCAAACCGATGGACAGTCAGAAAGAACAATTCAGATATTTGAAGATATATTACGAGTAGTAATCACTGACAAAGGTGAAAATTGGGAAGACATGGGAAGACATACTACTTCTTGTGGTTTTTCTACAACAACAGCTATCAGGGCACAATAGGAATGGCTCCGTACGAGGCATTGTACGGCCGAAAATGCATATCACCACTTTATTGGGATGAAGTGGGTGAAATAAAGCGTTTGGGACCAGAGTTGGTGCAACAGATGATAGAGAAGGCGGATTTAATCAAATAAAGAATCAAAGAGGCTCAAGATAGGCAGAAGTCGTAGCAGACAATCGTCGAACTGATCTAGGGTTCAATGTAGGAGACAAAGTTTTCCTGAGAGTTTCCCCTTCAAAGGGTGTAGTGCGATTCTGCAAGAGAGGAAAACTACGACCTCGCTTTATAAGTCCTTTTGAAATCATAGAAAAGATTGGGCCTGTAGCCTATAGCTTGGCGCTGCCACCTAGCCTTGAAAACATACACGATGTGTTTCACATCTCACAACTACGAAAGTACATCTTCGATCCAAAGCACGTGATCAACTATGATGAGATAGTTTTAACTCAAGATTTGAGTTATGAGGAGCGACCAGTGCAGATACTCGATCGGAATATTTAGAACCTGAGGAACAAGCAAATTGCACTGGTCAAAGTCATATGGAATCATCACAGACATGAGGAAGGAACTTGGGAGCTAGAAGATAAGATGAAGGCCCAATATCCAGAGCTAGAGTTCCCAAATCCGTAAATTTTGATGACGAAGTTTTTCTTTAGGAGGGGAGGATGTAATACCCCTTTATATATATATATATATAATAAATAATATGGATTTAATTCTAATTAAATATGCTCCAAATGAAATTTCGAGTAATTCATTTATTTCTCCAGTAGCGGGCGAATTTAGAGTATTACGAGAAATTTTATCCCGCAAAATTTTTGAATAATTATGGGAGTATATGTAATGCATAAATATAATATATATATATATATATATATATATATATATATATATATATATATATATATATATATAGGAGGAGGTTCAAATGTGAACAACCTCTTATCATGTGAACATGTGAACACTGCACTTTAAAGACAAATGTACTGCACTTTAAAGACAAATGTAATACATAAATATAATATATATATGTATGAGGAGGTTCAAATGTGAACAACCTCTTATCGTGTGAATGTGTGAACACTGCACTTTAAAGACAAATGTACTCCACTTTAAAGGCAAACATACTGCATTTCAAAATGCAATGCTTAAAGTGCAGTACATTTGTCTTTAATTGCAGTTCGTAAAGTGCAGTATTAAAGTGCAGTATATTTACCTTGAAAGTGCAATACGTTTGTCTTTAAAGTGCACTGTTCACACGTTCATACGATAATGGTTGTTCACACGGGAACCGCTCCCTATATATATATATATATATATATATATATATATATATATATATATATATATATATATGAGATGGATATTTAAGGAACACCTCCTTAATGAAGGAACTAGGAACAAAATTCATCCATTTATTTTGTATAATCAAAGGCTAAGATCTAATCTTGTATTATATAGATTAATAATGTTTATGGTAACATAAGGGCAATAAATTCAAAAATTAATTTTATAATCCTCTCCACAAATATCGCTCGCTCCCAACTTTTCTTTTCATTCTCTCTCTCTCTTATCTCACTTCTCTCGCACGCCAGATCTGCGCCGCCGTCCCTCAATCAACACCAACACCAACACCGCGTCGCGCCGCCCTTCAATCGCCGCCGCCGCCGCCGCTGTACATGGTTGTCCCTCTATTTTGCCTTTCTTCTCGTGCAGAGATGGCACCTGCGACAAATTTGGTAGCAGATAATTGAAACTCAGATCTGCGCCCCTCGATCGAGAAATATGGTGCTGCGCCGCCCCTCAACCGACAACGACGACACCACGCTGCCGCCATACTCCGTTCCTCCCTCGATTTTGGCTTGAAGGAAATCGATTGATCCACATCGACCAACTGCTCGTCTAGGTCGTCGGCTAAATCGGCCCTGCTTTGCCGCGAAGCTACCGTCATCGCCTTGGTGCTATGAGAAGAGGTATCCGAAGTAATCGTAAACTCATGCACCGCCTTCCTTAAGCCAGACGATTTTTCCATTTCCTGAATTTTCGACAAAAGCTCACCTGGGTGCTGAAAAGTTCTAGGACCCGTCCACCATTGCCTGTGATTCCGTATGCTCGCTGGACGTCTTTGGTGAATCGACTTAATTTTTTTTCTATGCTTATGGCTAATTTCATAAATTAAAGGCATTGATGATAGATTTGCATGTTTATGGAGATTTGATTATAAAGAAATTTGGGTGTTCTTGGAGATTTAATTTTTACTGTTATTTAGGTGTTCATTCAATTCTGGAATTGATTTTTTTGGGAGATTTTATTTTTACTGTTATATAGGTGATATTGATTCAATTCTGGAATTGATTTTTCTGAGAGATTTGATTTTACTGGATATTTATAATCTGCAATTGATTGTTATTTAACTTATTAGAAGTAGACTGCATAAAAAATATGAATAAAGTGCATAAAAATTATGAATTTAGTGCATAACGATTACGAATTAAGTGTATAAAAATTACGAATAAAGTGCATAAAGATTATGAATTAAGTACATAAAAAATACTAATTAAGTGCATAAAGATTATGAATTAAGTGCGTAAAAATTACGAATAAAGTGCAAAGATTACGAATTAAGTGCATAATAATTACGAATAAAGTGCATAAATAATTTGGTATGGAATGAGCGGGGAGATGAAGAAAAAATTAATATTAAATTTTTTATATGATTCACCCTACAAATTATTAAAATGAAAAAACTGAATAGAATAAGAAAAAGGAAATCAAATGACTTATATACCCAAATAAGGGATTTAAAGTTAAAAGCATCTCCTTCAATCTGGACCACACAACTTTGAAATGAAATGAGGAGATGTGTTCTTAGTTCCTTCATTAAGGAGGTGTTCCTTATAGAACCCTCCCTTATATATATATATAGGGAATGGATCTTTTGAGATCCTAGATTCAAAAGAGATACGAGAACCGATCTCGTCCACCCATTTCGTTGATCTATGACCTTCATTTTTCATTAGATATCATTTAAAAATAAATTAAAAGGAGAAAATCACTCTCATTAAGGGTATTTTTGTAAACTTCTCATCTTTTAATTCAACTTCATATTTTCTCTCTCCACCCATTTTGCTGTCATGTTTGACTTTTACACTTTTATGCTCATGATATTATGTGTTTATGCTAATCTTGTGAACTTTTCATACATGTCCGAATCGGAATAGCAGAGTCGTTACAATCAAATATTTCTTTTGACTCCGATTGTTTCTTTTCTTAGAATGAATCTGATGTGTACGCATAAAGATTGATTTTGGATGAGCGTTCATTATTCTTGGGCAATTTTGCTCATTTCATTTGTTTTATTCGATTTTTGTGTTTTCCTATTTTCTGATTATTTGTTTATGTATATTATGTTCTGGGTGAATTTACGCAGATTCTTATAACGTTTCATGCCAGAACACGAATGGCCGAGTCGTTGGATGAATATAGTTCTTTTCATTATGTTGATTCTACTTTCGTCCCCAAATGCCCACATAAATCGAAACCATTAAGTTGGATGGAAGTCTCCAAGGCTTTTCATCACCTTTTAATGTCTCCTGCAAAAAGAAAAAGAAAATTGAGATTCAATCATGAAAATTTACAGTTTCATGCAAATCGTCACTTATTTTCATGCATACTTACTCACAATTTCATGCATAATATCAAACAGATTTATGCATATTACTTCGAACTCAATATGAAACGCAGTCCGTCACATGCTTCACAATGCACTCATTTTCATGCATATATAACCTCTCATCCATGCATGCCATTATACAAATTCATGCTTATTACTTCAAACACAATATGAAACTCAGTCCGTCACATGCTTCACAATGCACTCATTCTCATGCATATATAACATCTCATCCATGCATGTCATTCTACAAATTCATGCATATTACTTTGAATACAATATGAAACGCACTCCGTCATATGCTTCAAAATGCATTCATTTTCATGTATACGACTCAACAAATTCATGCATATTACTTCGAACCCCAAAAAGAAATGCAGTCTGTCACATCACAATGCATTCATTTTCATGCATATATAATGTTTAATTCATGCATACCATTCTACAAATTCATGCATATTACTTCGAACCCCAAAATGAAACGCAGTCCGTCACATACTCACAATGCATTCATTTTTTTTATGCATATATAACATCTAAATCATGCATACCATTCTAAATTTTTTTGCATATTACTGCTACGTATGCATAGTTTTTCAAAAAGGGTAAGAATCACGAAATGGCATTCCAAACAGAGCAATAATTGGCGGAACTCGATGTATATCTCTAGAAACAGATCGAAAAATGCATCAAGATTAACAAGAATCGAACAAATCACAGATCTAAGTCACTTGCTTGTAATTATGCAAATCCAATTCCTATATAACCTACGAACAAACAAAAAAACGAAAACAAAATGAAGCATAAATCTATTCTCTTTGAAAATATATTTGCACAAATTTATGGAATCGCAGTTTCTTGCGGAAACAATAACCTAGATTTCCCTCAAAACCATATCATACGTGATGAATATTGTAAATCGAAGAACTAAACTACAAAAAGTGAAGAACAAAACTCAAGAAATTGAAGAACAAAACTCAAGAAATTGAAGAAGAAACCTAAACCCCACCAATATCGAAACGACCCGATTGTGAATTTGAAGATTGTACATATGTTTCCAATGGACAAAGAATTTATAGAACCCTAATGATGGATCTCTCTAGATCCATAGCCTAAACTACAAAAATTGAAGAACAAAACTCAAGAAATTGTAGAAGAAACCTAAAACCCGCCGATAACGAAACTGCCCGACTGCGAATTTGAAGAACATACCTATGATTCCAATGGACAACGAATTTATAGAACCCTACCTGTTAATTTGTGCAATTTTGTAGTCAAATCGTGAGTTCTTATGGAAACCGTTTGTCCTCCCCTTCCCCTTTCACCAATTGCAGAAAGGAAATAGGACAAAACCCGCCCAAGCGACGGAGAAATAAGATTCAAATTGGTGTATTTTCATTTTCCAATTTTGCCATTTCCATTCTTTTTTTTAATGTAAATAAATGATCTAATCTTGACTTTTGATTTGGAAGAGATCTACGGTAGAGAATGATTCTCATATCTCTTTTGAAGGGAATCTCCCTAGAACCATACCCTATATATATATATATATATATATATATATATATATATATATATATATATATATAATATATTAGATATAGTAAACTTTGGAGAAAAATCTTCGTAAGATCAAGAATAATTTAGTCAAATCCATACGTGATTTGGGTAGAGACATCACCGCTCTTTTTGCCCAATCTTTCTCTCTCTTGCTCTCGCTGCCACACTGTAGACACACGCAAGATCTGAAGGGGAGATCTTGTCACAAAGATGAAGAGAAGGTACAATGATTTGGCTACCTTCCTTCCCGTTGGCTCATATTCCTGCAATAGAGACTGCCTATTTCTGATGGTGCCATCAACAAGAGAGGAGGTGAAGAGGCTCATGATTTTAAATACAAAGGGATGAGAAGCGGTCACTCTTAAGCAATCATATTCTTAAATCCCTCACTCTCATCTCATTTTCCCTCCAAAGTAGTCATCTTAACCCCCAAGTCCTTACAATCAAGAACTCCCCACCCACAAATCGAGCTTCACATACATACTCGCTTTGAAGTCGGCAACGCCACTAAGGACTCTCGCTCGGACCAGGAAGAGGGAGTTGAGGGTAAATCTTCTGGTCATCTATTTTCATTCTGTAACTCTCTCTCTAATCGTTATGTAACTCTCTCTGAAATCTGGATATGTTGGCATAAGAACATAGGGTTAGACCCCTTATTGTTAGAATATGATCCTAGAATGTATTTCTTGTGTTTTGCGATGTTTTGCTTGTGGTATTTGTGTTGAAATTGTGAGTTCTCTTGGTGTTTTGGACCTGTTTATCTTGTAACTTCACCACCGGGCTGATAAATGGTGTGAACATAATCTTACTTTGGAAATTCTGCATGTTTGATTTATGCACACCTTATGTTTGATGAAATGCATCAACGAACTTCCAATAGAATTTTGTTATGTTGAGACCATTGGCCCATTTAAAGAACTTAGAAAGAATCCAGAACTTAAGAACCATAAAACAGTTTCCGCATATCTCTTTTTGTTTGCCACTATTCTTGACCGGAAACCTTCTATCTTACGGTAGACAAACAACGAGTTTTGACCCATTTTTCTTACCTCACATTCTGGAAAAAAAACACACTTTCCTAGACACTATTAGGAAGCCCTTGTTTCCGGCTTTCTAATGCACAAAACGGATCGCAAATCGGGTCCTGAACCAAAAATATACGCCCCGTCGAAAACACCTACCGAACCAGCCCCTTTGCGAAAAACCAACTGAGCAGCGACCTTCCGATCAGTTTTTCGGGCAACCTACTGACTCAGAAACCGCAAATCGAACACCTTAGTAATCTGCATCTATATCTCTCACTGCTTCGTTGTAGGTCCAGGGATCAATGGTATCTTGTACATTGTATTCTTGATATGTACACTAAAAGGCAATGGACAAAAGCTGCGAAAAATGAAATATACACTAGAAGTAGTAGCAAGGGAAGTGATTTTCGAGGAAAGGATAACTGTTTGTGTGAGATGACATTTGTAAGTCATGCTACGAGCATGGTACGTGATCTTGCAATGCAAGGAAAATTATATTCTAAGGCGAGGGACATCTTGACAAATCATCTTGAAAAGGCTAAAAAGGAAATCAACATTTTACTTGAGAATGTGAGTGTAGAAAAGGAAATCAGCATGCCGGGTGAGGCAACTCTTGTGCGGGATCCTTTGGTTACCAAGTCAAGAGGAGTCGTTCGCAAGCACCACTAGGAGGATAAAAGCAAAAAGGAAAAAGGGGGGGGGGAGAGAGTTACAAATAAGTATGAGTTTATTAGGTTCTTATTTATAGATCATATTCACTTCTAAGACAAAATAACTTATTCTTTAGAAGGATTGAAGAATAAAAGGCAAAAGTTTCATTCCGTGGTAGTATCGACTTCTCAACCTGTTGTCAATATTCAACAATTTGAGCAGTCTAAAGAAGCTCTATCGACCTCTCGACATGTTGTCAATCAACAATCGTGATTGAATCAGTATGGAGGCCAGGACCTTGTCATCACTCAGATCTCTTGTCCGCAAAAACCCTTGTAGGGAGTAACTGACAGGATCAGTAGGGACTAATATGCATGTTTTTTATACATGCATATTAGTGATGGTAGAAGACATTCAAAACGAAAAAATGACAGTTTTGTTTCGAAAAAAATAATACTCAACAAATGACACTTTTGTTCCAAGCAAATGACACTCCATAAGAATTTTTTTTAAGAAAAAATAAAAAAATTAATAAAAACATAAACATGATAAAAAGGATAGGGGGTGGGCCGTCCGCTGTATGTACAATGAGAGTACAATAGACCATCTCTATATATTTTTATATAAGCAAGATTATGATCCCTAATAACCAGACACAAAATCAAAAGTTATATATTTTTTTAAATAAATCTAAAAGAATTCGTAAAATTATTGATTGTATTGGATAATTTGTAATTGGACTGAATTCCAAGAAACAAGATACATACATGTAGTTGGTATCTATGTTATCAAAATCGGCTAGCCCCGGCTGGTCGAACCGGTTCAACCACGACTCGATGATAGCCAGTCAAAAACCCATTTTTTCAATTGACTCGGTGCGACTCGGTAGACCCGGCCGGTTGAACTGGTAATCGGGACTGGTTAACTCGTTTGAGACCCGGTCATATTAAAAAAATTAATAAATGCTAGTATTAGTTTTTGAGATAAAACTATCTTAATATTAGTTTTCAATGTTAAATTATTTTTAATGTTTATTAGCATTATTAAAATATTATTTTTATATAACTTATTTATTTGTATTATTATAATATTATACTGGGTTGATTCACCGGTCCGACAGGTCCGACTGGTTAAACTACTAAATTTTACTTTTTCTGATCGATGATTGGGCGGTTATGATAACATAGGTTGGTATGAATGTTTGAGGCTTTGAGAAACAATAAACAATTATTATCCATTATGTTCTTGCTCGTTTCTGTTCAATTATGAGTTTGCCAATTCATTGTGTATGACCGGAATCCAATTTGTGATGACTACTATGTGTCTATTGTTCCGAATTTTTGTTTGTAAATTCGGAGAATTAACTTTTATGCAAGAATCTATGTCATGATTACGTAAATTATTTGTTTTTTTAGATTTGAGGACTCTTTATTTAGTCACTATGGATACGAATATAAATTATATTTATGGATTTAAATGTCTTTTTTAGCCATATCTTTCATTTATCCAATTATACTTGCGGCTTTTTGACTTATCGGCCTTTAAGTATAATTTTCGGGCTTACACACGTGACTAGTTAAACGAAAAGTCCTAATCGACTAGAATTCTTCATAATCTCTCCTCTTTTAAGACATATTTTTAAAATAAGCTTCAAATACGTCATGGAACCTTCATATTAGGTTTGTTGTCACACTAAATAAAATTGTTGCACATACTCAAAATCTTATAATTAGTATAGAACATTCGGACTCAGGAACAGTGGAAATCAACTATATCTATCCTTTTGATTAAGTTTTGGTGATGCCATCATGCATAAATTTTGGGTTTACTACCTAGACAAAAGAAATTAAATAACAGAAAAGTAAATTGAGGGAAAACAAGTAGAGAAAGGCGGACTCGGCGTAAGTAGCTCGTATGAGACAACTACTTCGATCATTGATGCATATATTTAATTAATTGCTAGGATCAACTAGTTAGAGGATACAGTATTGGACACGTACATACCCCAATTCCTACTTACTTAGTCGATAATGACTTGTTGAATAATCCTCCAATTACTCCGTAACCTAACCACAACCTAACTTGTTGAACAACTCTAGATTTAATGTTTAGATAACATTACAATGAAGGAACCCAATTTTAATCCCTACCGTTGTTGAACAATCTGACATAGACAATTAACCCACTTAATTCGACTACCGTTATGATAGTTTCACCACCTAAGTTGTTGAACAATCTGACACTAATTTTCATAACCTAAATTGATCATGTTTAAGTTAATTCAATTAAATCTTTCTACCCCGAATTAAGTCGAAATCCTAGTCTTTAATTACTACGTTCAAATAGATCTCACAAAGTTTGCATCTCATACTCGTCACCCTCGCCGAAGCCCTACAGATTAGCTACGCATAATTAACTTGGACAAGCAAAAAAGAAGTAACGAACATGATTAAGACTAAATTTAAAGTACGAAAATTTAAAGGAATAAACCGAAAGTAAAGTAGAGAATATCAAGCGAAAGGTGAATAAAAGCTAGAATCTGTAATCTTCGAAGTATGTAAAAACTGAATCCGAAAACATTTTGAAACTAAGAAAGCGAATAAAGTGTTTGATGTTCTTGAGCTAAAACTAAAATCTAAACTACGGGACTAGGATCGAAAGGTGCTGGAAAATGAGAACGAAAAGGATGTAAAAACATTGTAGACAACATCTGAATGGTATCCAACTCATGTAGCTTCCAGCCCTTTATATAGAGATCTTTAAGCTTGACCTCCAAGGAAAGATAATTTGGGCAAATCTAGATCTTATCTCTAAGATCCCTTTCCATATATACTCCGGCCTTAATTTATCTGCAAGCTTCCAAATCTTTAGAAAATCTTTCCTTCTCGATCCAAGTCCTTCAAAATCATGCCAAAACATTTCCAACTCAGCTCAAAATCCTCCACGTCACCATCGGCTAAAAGATTGCTGAGAATCTGCATTTCTGGACATATAACGCCTCAACTTGGACAAGGTGAGCGTCATAATTGAGTGAATTCGAGTAGTATAAAATAGACACATGAAACATCCTCACACTTGAATCATACTTGCCCTCAAGTATGGAGTGAACACATAATACTACTACTCGAATCACCATTCTGTAAGACTCAAAATAGACTCAAGGACGGAAATAAAAAACACCAATACACGAGACTCAGATTCAAAGAAGAGAAATAAAGCAAACAGACTCAAACATAATAGACTCAACATTGAAGCATACCAAGCAACCATGAAACATCCATGATTCTCAATCTCTGCCCAAACAAGCAATGCAATCAAAACCTTCATCAAACAAGTAAAGGAACATAATTCTAAAACCATGGATTCAGATATCAGCTTTGTCAAAACAAAGGCATAACTGAACTAGCTCACCAATTCACTCATCTCTCTCTAATCTAGTCCAGGTAAGCCGCTCATAAAAACATAGTCAAATAGGTTTCAATAGCAAGTAGTAAATCTAGCAACTTAAGGAGGTATTTCTTTTTTGATATAATGGGGCTTAAGGACCATTCAAACATATGATATGTTAGGGAATCCTAAGGTTCCGAAGCTTCTAATAATTAAGCATAAGTATGTGTAGGAAATTATACCTCAGGATCGTCCTAGTATACGATCTTCTTGACTCGATCCTATAAAAGGTCTTCTGGATTGTTCCCATGCAAGTAGTAAATCTAGCAACTTAAGGAGGTATTTCTTTTTTGATATAATGGGGCTTAAGGACCATTCAAACATATGATATGTTAGGGAATCCTAGGGTTCCGAAGCTTCTAATAATTAAGCATAAGTATGTGTAGGAAATTATACATCAGGATCGTCCTAGTATACGATCTTCTTGACTCGATCCTATAAAAGGTCTTCTGGATTATTCCCATGCCCGAGCTCTCAACTCCGGATGGACAGAGACACTAGAAGGCTCTTGATGGTATCTCACTCGTACTCACGCTTTACGGCACACAAAGCTAAAAAGATAAGTGTGAACAAGTGGCCCCCTTGTTCCCTATTTATAAGGGCTAGTCAAAGGAACCCTAAAGGGCCTATGACTCCAAGCCTAATCCAATAGTAAAACGTGTCACTACACCATCACCAATTTTTTTAGTCCACTAAAGGACCAAACAATTCCTGGCAATGAAGTAGCCTAGTGAATCTGAGAAAAAAATATCGCATACAAAGGGGCATATGTTCAGGCCAGACCAGGGACCTAATACAAGAAATAAAATCGGGCCTCAAGTGAATTAATTTTCCATACTCAGTCCAGAGTATTATAAATTAACAAACATAGATTCATTCCACTAAAGAATCTATGTTGACTTACCCTTTTATCCCAAAAGTTCAGGTTAGAGCTTATATTTTTAACTTCAGTTAATCCATGTATTTAAGATATCGAATATCCATTAATTGATTAACTTTACTGACTACTTAATACAATTAATATCTTATCCTTGAGCAGTACCACTCGACTTCATTATCATACTTAAACTTAATCAACCTGCAGAGTTTAGTATGATAAACCTTTCAAGCTCCTCAAGGGGATATCATCAACCCTATAATAGGATACGGATTCATGATGCAGATAACCAGCCTGAGCTACATGCAACAACACTCACCCAAGATATAGAGATATACGATCGCGATGACCCTCACCCATAGTAAGTCAAAGTGATAGCTAGTCACGTGCACTCAGCTGAAATCTCATCAAGCTTATGATCAGTTGAGTCTCCAAGACCTTGGTTCTTCACACGGGTCAAATAGAAGAACACGTGTCACCATGATCCATCAATACATAAAATGTATCAACATAGACAAGTGACCAATACAATCAATTCTTATCTACATTACCGACAACTTGTCCTAAAGTTGCCTCAGCTGTGATAATTGTTTATATCTCACTAGTACAACCAATCACTACAGTCATGATCTACAACCCACTGTATGATCTTACTCTTGTGAGATAAAGGACTAATTTGTGCAATTATAATAATCAGATAGGAGAATAATAATAGTGGTAACATGAAACATTGTGTGCAAGCAAATATGTAGACTATTTTCATAATACAAACTCAACAATTCTCCCACTTATACTTAAAGTAGATCTTAAGTATACAATGTGTCTCAAAATATAACTACTAGCGATCACTTCTCCCACTTATGCTAAGATTCTTGACTAAGTAAGGGGCAATCGGCACAACTCTAGACCTCGAAGGGCCCTTGTGGTAGAATCTTATTGAATGGATCTGCTAGGTTATCCCCAGTTCCTATCTTCTCAATCATAACGTCTCATCGGCGTACAAATTCTCGTATAATGTGGTACTTATACTCTATGTGTTTAGATGCCTTTGATCTCGGTTCCTCAGAGTTTGCAACTGTACCGGAGTTATCACAATAGATCGTGATACATTTAGGCAAACTAGGAACAATCTCAAGATCTAGGAGGAATGCCTTGAGCCAAACTGCCTCTTGAGAAGCCTCTGAAGCAATAACATACTCTGCTTCCATGGTAGAGTCAGCAATACACTTTTTCTTGACACTTCTCCATGAAATGGCTCCACCTCCCGAGGTAAACTCATAACCCGATGTAGACTTCTTTAGTCTCTATCTGCCTGGAAATCCGAATCTGAATAACCCACAGACACTAGATCATCAGACTGGTAAACAAGCCTATAATCTCGAGTCCGTTTTAGGTACTTGAGAATATGCTTGACCGCAATCCGATGAGCATGTCCAGGGTAAGATTGATATCTCGAGATCATGCCAACGACACAACAGATATCTGGCTTCATGCATAACATAACATACATGAGACTCTCATATCCTCTATCACCCTTTGGTGTCTTAGGACAGATCCTTAGATATATGAACGCCGTGTCTGAAAGGTAGCAACCCTTTCTTGGCCTTTTGCATGTTAAAGCGAGCAATTGCGGTATCAATGTAGGATGCTTGAGACAAGCTTAACATCCGTTTCTCCTAAATCCTTCATCTGAAACTGTTCGGATGACCATATCTTTATGTCTGACAACAACTTCAAATTGCCGCCAATGAGAAGAATGTCATCTACATAAAGGAAAACCATGGATCCATCGACACAATAACGGTAAACACAACTTTTGCTTTTACATTGGACGAATCTAAAAGACTTGATCCCATCGTCGAAACGAATGTTCCATGACCGGGAAGCTTGTTTGAGTCCATAAATAGACTTCTTAAGTTTTCACACAAGATGCTCTTCGCCTTGCTTCACATAAACTTCTGGTTGCCGCATATAGATTTCCGTACCTTCTTTAAGGTAACCGTTTAGAAAAGCGGCCTTGACATCCATTTGCCAAACCTCCTAGGTTCATGTGAGCAACTATGTCTAGGAGTGTCGATAGACTTGAGCATCTCTACGAGCGGAAAGGTTTCTTCATAATCGATACCTTCTTTCTAAGTGAATCATTTCTTCACCAGCCTGGCTTTAATCAGGACCTCGCTTTCTCTTGTATACCCACTTACTACCAATGGCCTTGCACCAGTCGGTAGCTCAGTGACCTCGTATACATCAATAACACTTATAGACGCATACTCTGAGTCCATAGTGATTTGCCATGATTCTGCATCTTGATCTCCCACTGCTTCGGCGTAGGTCCAAGGGTCGACTACATCTTGTTCGTTTGCTGGGAGAAGATCCGAGTCTCTCCCACGAACATGTATCGATCAGGTTGTATAGTAACCCTCTCACTACGCCTGGTGGTTACTGGCTCTGTGTCAACAGATTGTGCACTTACTTGTAACATTTCTTGCACACTTAGCTCGTTGAGTGAAACTCGATCACCTTGAATTTCTTCAAGGATAACGTCGACTTTGGATTTGTGATTACTTACATAATCCTCTTCAAGGAATCTGGCATTGGTACTAATAACGACCTTCTGATCCTTAGAACTATAAAAATAAACATGTTTCGTTCCCTTAGGATAGCCTACAAAGAGCATAGCCTCAGATCTAGCATCCAACTTGTCGGGTTGCTTGTTCAGCACATATGCTGGACTACCCCAAACCCTTATGTGGTTGAAACTGGGTTACGCCCAAACCATAACTCGAAAGGGGTCTGAGACACCGACTTGGATGGCACTAATTCAGCAAATATAATGTTGTGTCCAAGGCATTTCCTCATAATGAAACAGGCAGGGTTGCATAACTCATCATCGATCGAACCATGATCAATAAGGTTTGGTTCCTTCTTTCTGACACACCATTCTGCTAAGATGTACATGGTGAAATCACTTGGGATGTAATCCCACATTCTTTCAAGTAATTCTTGAACTCGTGGTTGAGGTACTCGCCACCACGATCGAATCGTAGTGACTTGATACTGGCATCTAACTTCTTCTTCACTTCCGCATTATATTCCTTAAATTTCTCAAAACATTCAGACTAGTGGCGAAGAAGATAAATGAATCCAAATCTTGAGTAAACGTCAATAAACGTGACGAAGTACTCATAACCTTCAAGAGCTTGTGTGGACATAGATCCATACAAGTCAAAATGAATTAATCCCAATACATCTTTGGCTCTATTACCCTTTGCCTTAAAAAACCTGGTCAACATATCCCCCTCCAAGCAGGATTCGCAGGTTGGAAATGGTTCAACCTGGAGAGACTCCAATGATTCATCTCACCAACCTTTGGATCCTATTCAGATTAATGTGATTTAGTCTAAGATGCAAAAGATATGTATGATTCTCCCTAGAAGACTGATTCCTCTTCTTAGGGGGTGATGATGTAGTTGCAACATAAGAACAAGGTAAATGTTAGCTAGATATAGTATAAAGATCTCCGTTTAATATACCACCGCAGATGAAATCATCATTTCGCATGATAGAAACATTATCATAAAAAATGATTTATACCCATCTTGCTTAAAGTTTACTGAGATAAATTATGTTCCGTCTAAAGTCTGACACATGTACTTTATCTAGAAAACACAAAGATAAATCTCCAATGGCGAGTCTAGGAACTCTCGATCCCTCGCCCATGGAGACCAGGACCTTGCCATCACTCATATCCCTTGTCCGCAGAAACCCCTGTAGGGAGTAATAGACATGATCAGTTGCCCTGGTTCAAACATCATTTTCTGATACATTACCGCACATTTGCTTGATGTTTGTCTAGCATTTTCTTTTGGTTATCTGTGTAACATAAACTATTTCACTCTTTAGCAGCATCCAGTTTCAATTGCATAGGACATTTATTACTTTAATTTTCTTGCTTGATTTTCCTTCCAGAGTCTTTCTCATATTTCAAAATTTGGTAGCTTTGCCTTATCAAAGTGACAATAAATTAAAAAACTAGTATATGTATATTTTAAGAAAATGAGAAAAAAAATATTGAGAGACAAGGAAGTGTGAACAAAGCAGGCACATAAGTTTCAAAGAAAACAAGCTGCAGAATACAACAACTATATGCTTAATCAAACCCAGCAACTAGTAGTTACTCCTAAATCCAATTACTTCAATCTAGCAACTGAAGATACATAACTAGCTCGGATAAGTAGGCAAAAGAACCGTCTCCACAAACCCATCGATCAATCCACCATTGGAGACTCCTTCAATATTTAAGATTGCAATCAAGTAATAGATCTGAACATTTCAAATTACCAACTAATCCAAAAGACAAGTATTAAACCAACAATTTTTTTCAGAAAGGAAAAAAGGAAAAAGTAAATCCATCACCAATCCCGATCCCAACAATATAATCATTTATCTTGTATAAAAATTAGATTTGTGTAGTGTGTCGGGTATCACAGAAGACTACACAATTGGTTGAACTGACAAGATATAAACAGTTATCACAACTAAGACAACTTAAGGATAAGTTGTCGGTTTAAGCTGCATTTTAGATAAGAATTGGATTGTCTTGGTTGCTTGTCTTTATTGGTACACTTAAGGTGGTATATTGATGGATTACAGTGAGATGTGTTCCTGACTGACCTTAGTGGAGAACCAAGATCTCGGTGACTTAGCTGGTCTTAAGCTTGGTAAGACTTTATCTGAGTGCATTTGACTATCACTCACTTTGGCATACTTTGGTGAACGTCATCGCGACCGGATCTATGTATCTTGGGGGTGAGTAGTTATTTTTAGCTTAGACTGGTTGTCTGTATCTTGCAACCGTATCCTAGTAAAATGAGTTGATAATATCCCTGAGGAACTCGTAAGGATTAGCACAGTAAACCCGACCGGTTGATTAAGTTCAGGTGTGTTAATAAGGTCGAGTGGTGCTACTCAAGAATATAATAAGATGTTAATTAATTTAAGCTGTCAGTGGGTTTAATTAATTATCGAATATTTCTATCTTAAATACGGAGATCGATTAAGTTTAAAATACAAGCTCATGCTCAAATTGGGATAAAGGGGTAATAAGTCAACACGAATTCTCTAGTGGAATGAATCTGTGTTTATTAATTAATTTTGCTCTGGGCTGAGCATAAATGATTAATTAATTTGAGGCCCAACTTTATTTCTTGTATTAGATCCATGATATGGCCCAATTAGTTGCCTAATTATTTATTGTCTCTCAGAAATCATTATTAATATATTAATGCATTTTGTATTATTTAATAATATTATTTATCTGGAATTAATTGTCTGGGTCAATTAATTGATAAATAAAAGTAGCCTAAAAGATTAATTTATTATATTATGAGTTAATTGATGTAGAAGTCCATTACAGACATAATTAAATTAATGGGTTACAAATATTAATATAATATTGACTTTTAAAGCATATATATATTAGTATTATGTTCTTGAACATTATACACACACATACTCACATGTTAATATGCAAGCAGGGGCGGATCCAGGATTTTAAGTTAGGGGGGCGAGAATTTGTAAGGGTATGAAAGGTGTTGTACGGGGGGTTCGGGGGTGGAGCCCCCGAGAATTTTTTTTAGGGGCGTTTGTTTCTATTTAGATCTAACTATACTTACTATTTAGTGATATTTATGGATATTATGTTATTCATCTAACTATCCATTCGAATTTATATTACCTCTTATTTTGATAGGTCTACATGGGGAGATTCAAAAATTTATTCAATTGAGCAATAAGTATTGAAAAAAAATACACAAACATAATATATCAATTGCATAAAGTTATACCATATATTAAAATATATAGATATCCGAACTCCAAGTTTTAAACCTCCACTAAAGTTGGTGTACTTAATATATAATTTTTAATTGTTTTCATATCTAGTTGTCATATTTAATTTTAGTTTTAACTTAAGGGTAGAATGATAAATTCTAAAATTTCGGTGGGGCAAACTCGAAAATCAAAATGGAATATATATGTAAAATATAAAAAAATAGAGAGCTAATCGTAATAATACACGAAAGTTCGGGGGGGGGGGTCGCACCTACCCGCCCCCCTTTGTATCCGCCCCTGTACGCAAGTAAGAGAGACAAATATTTTTCTTCAATTCTCTGACCATACGGAGGAAGAAATAGGGCCAGGACACAGATCAGAAGATGTGAAACATGAGCAACAATAAAAAATACAACAACATATGTGGAGGAAGATACAATTCTTTCTCCATATTCTATCAAGAGGGGGGATTAATTTGGGGGGAAAAGATAGAGATGAAATATACTCCACTTCCCTAGAGAGAGAGACTAAAAGGAGTTTCACCACTTTTCAATTAACTCAATCCTAGTCAGAAAATAACAAATAAGAAAAAGAAAAATAGATAAAAAATGTAAAATGATTTTTTGACTTTTTTGAAAAGTAACGCCACATGTTGGAAGCTAGGAAGGAGGACCATGTGGTCTCCCCAAGGATCAAACAAACCATTTGTGTGATAAGTCTTAATTGATATTCTATTTGGTTAATTCTTTTGAACATATACTTTTATTAATTTAATATTTTATTTAAAAAATTAAAATTTTAACAATTACATGGATTAAATATACTCTTCGACAAAAATAGATACAAAAACAATAATGAAAGAAAAGAAAAGAAAAGAAAAGAAAAGGAGAAAGAAATAGATTTTGGGAGAATTTTTCAATACCTTATTTCAACTTATTCTAAAAAATAAGAGTTTATAAATGCGTTTGAGAGAACATATGAAGAAAGCTTATTCTAAAACAATATGTTGTTTTTGGCTTATCTTCATAAGTCGAAGAAGTTATGAAAACAAGCAAAAAAAAATAATTTATGAAAAATATATCCTCATATCAAATGCTTTGACTTCAATTTTTTAAATTATATTTTATTTTTTCTAATTAAATGTTTATATATAAATGTATTCAAACGCAACAACTTATTCAGTTTAACTGCTTATGTTATAAGAATTTAAACTTATATCATAAACATTTATTTAAGTTGTTTTTTCAACCGGGGCCAAAATTTTCCTCCACTAATCTTGGATTTTATGTAAATGGAAATGATTTTAACAGTTATTTTAATCACTATTAACCTTATTTTAGCTGGTGAAGCATCATTTTGTGTGAAACTCGGCGTCTTTTTTGTTTCATAACTCGTTGAAGCTTCATTTTGTGTTGAACTCAACGTCTTTTTTTTTTTTCATAACTCACATTGATTTTGGGTTGAGTAGTGAGAGAAAGTATCAAGGTAGTTTAGGAGAGAGTAAAAATTAACCAGGGTTAAAAAGCAAAAATATATGAAGCAAATAAAATGGAAAGTCTTTTAAATCTGAACAGGTGTCAAGATCTGGAGAGGGAAGACCATTGGTCTCCCTCCCAGAATCAAACTAACCTACTAGATTAACACGTCTTTTTGTTTCATAACGAGTGTCAAGATCCGGAGAGGGAAGACCATTGGTCTCCCTCCCAAAGATCAAACTAACCTAATAGGTTAACATTTATCTCGTCTCCACTTACCACTTAGCTATCGTAGCGTGTTAATATCGAAATTCAAATATGAATCTTTAACGTATTACAAAGTATGGTATAATCTCGTGATAGAACTCCGTAATATACTCCTTCTGTCCTAATATTTTTGCTAAATTGGTAAACCTTGATAACATTTTCACACATACGATTTAGGAGTGACTAAGACTCTTATGGAGTCGAATCGAGTTTTGTAGAGGCTCAGCTTGATTAGCTGTTTAGGGCTCGAGCTCAAATTTGGACTTTTCGAGTTCGATTTGATAAAATATAGCATTCGAGCTCGACTTAAAAGCTTGATGATTTTTATATTTTTTAAAAAATAAATTATAATTATATATATTTACAAATAAATAAATATATTATTTAATATATATATAATTAAATAATTTAATTTAATCTAGCCGAACTCGCGAGCTTTCGAGCTAACTAGTCTTAGGCTCGAATTCGGCTTGAAAAAGTTGACGAGTTTAAATGAGTCTAGGGCTCTAGCTCGAAGTTCTTGAATTCGAGCCGAGCCTTATCAAACTCGAGCTAGAGCTATTCGAATAAAGCTTAGCTCATTTACAACCTTAGGAACGACTCTTTAAATTATGTAGGATTCTGAATTTCTACATTTTTTTTCTTAAACTTATTTTGTATCGTCATAATTTGTAGCTTTCGAATTCTTTCGAAATTCTCTATATCCCCAATTCTTAATTTCTATTGGTAGAAATTTAAAATTATACTTAAATATTACTCCCTCCGTTCCACCTCATTTTCTGTTTTGGTTGTCACATTTCATTGATCTCATTTCGTTTTTTAACTTAAATACTCATCTAACATATATGGTGGAGCCTATAACTTTATTTTACTTTACAAATAAAAAATAACTTTCATCTTAGTATCGAAAAAAAATGGAATCAATGGAATGGGCTGGAGAAAGTATAAAGTATCACATAAATGTGAATATATTTATATATCGAGTGGATCAAATAAGAATTGACATTCTTGGTGATAATTAAAAAGTAAGAACTAATCTCATTCATTGATTTAGGACAATCGACAGTCAAATATATATATATACGATTTCAAAATCACGCTACACATATTCCCTCTACATTTTATGTGTATAGTATTTTGTCTTTTCACTAATGCATACTCCTTTAATTATCCAATATGAAAGATCTACAATACATAAAATAAGTATGAGGAATGTGCAAAACCATATTTTTAACTTCAGATTCAGATCGATCGTCGTCAATTGCTTGAAGCAATTAATAGATGATATAAATTCATAGTTTATCATATAAAGGTTTGGTTTCTTCGTGAATCACATTCTATATTTATTATTATAAATTAATAAAATTAATTCAACCATAAAACATATCCTTCCGTCCCATTGATTTTGCAACATTGACTTTCGGTACGGTTTTTAAGTTTGTAGAGGTAAATGTGTGAAGTAGTAGGTAAAGTAAAAAATAGGGTTATTCTCCTCTAAATACACTAACTTTTTTCAAATTCTTTTTTTACACACGAACTTTCAATTTAGCCCATAAATATATCAACTTTTGTTTTGTTTCAAATTGCACACCGATCAAAATTCCGGCGAAATCAAAGCTGACGTGACATTTTCCGGCGTGATATGGTTGTTGACGTGTTGGGTGAGTCATAATTTATCTTATTTGATTTTACAATAAATACACAAACTCTTCACAGTTTCTCTTTTTTCACATGAACTTTAAATTTAATTTATTTTTGCACACAACCGAATTTTTTTAGTACTTATTTGTAATAAAAAATTTATAATGAATGACCGAATTAAATTAAACAAACCGATTAAATACATGGGAAGAAACTGGTAGTTAAGATTTTTAAAATTTTGTTAAACTTAATCATTAAATTTTAAATTTTAAGATTTTTTTTCTTAATTCTTTCTTTATATTTAATCGGTTCGTTCAACTTAATTTGGTCATTCATTATAAATTTTTTAATAGAAATAAATATTAATTATAAAAATTATAAATTTCGATTGTGTGCAAAAACAAATTAAATTGAAAGTTCATGTGCAAAAAAGAAAACTGTAAATAGTTTATGTATTTTATTGAAAATCAAATGAGAGGGATGGCAAAAGGACCCGGACTCGTCGGACCCGACCCGTTCTGCGTCCGGGGCGGGTCCGGTTCCTGCCGCGGCCCCGCCCCGCGTAAGACCCGCCACGGTCATGCCCCGCCACAAATTAGAAGTGTGAAAGTGTTATTTATTGGATTCGAACCCACATCAATAATTTCTTTATATGCACTTATTCTGTTTGAGCTAATGTTTACATTTGTCAATATTTTATATGTATAATTATTTATAAGAATATGACATACTAAAATTAAAAAAAAAATTAATACATCTAACAAAAAATTAGGTTATAAAATATAAATATTAATTTTCTAGATTTCATTACACTATATTCAAAATTGTAATTACGGGCATGTATTTTGAAAATAAATTAACATTTTTATTTCCAAAATATAAATTTAAAACTATTTTTTATTTCTAATTTTCTATTCTGTAATTGATATAGATTATATGTATAAAAATATAATTATGATTAACGAACAATTACAATTTAATTTTTTTTATAACTAGTGAAAATACATCTAACGAGAAATTAGCTTATAGAATACTAATTTCTAGATTTTCAGTATATTATATTCAAAATTGTAATCTTCATGTATTTCAAAAATGAGGACATCTTTATGAATTTATGATATGTATTTAGTTTATTTGGGAACATCCGAACATGTTAAATTGTGCTTGTTTTGTGTTGAAATTTGAGCTTTTAATGTTCGTTGTAACAGTGTTGGCAATGACAGGTTTTAAAACTTGATTATTTCGTAGTAAATAGATTTTTTTTAGTGGTCGGGGCCAAATTGTAGACCCGTACGGGTCCACAGGGCGGGACGGGTCCGCGATTCCATCGTGCGGGGCGGGTCCGGGTAGTACGATACTCGGACCCGACCTGCAATTTTGCTATCCCTAAATGAGATCGATTATGACTAATCTGACATGTTAGAGACCACGTCACGTCGGAAAAATGGCATGTCAGCTTTGATTTTACTGGATTTTTGATTTGTGTACAATTTGAAACAAATCAAGAGTTGTGTATTTATGAACTAAATTGAAAATTCGTGTGCAAAAGGGGAATTTGAAAAAAGTTGGTCTATTTAGAGGAGAGTAACCCTAAAAAATAACAGGTCTGTTTATTTAGATGATTGTGCTTCACTCATTTCTTTCTATTTTATGAAATATTTCAATATAAGTGAGACAACCCGAAAAGAAAATATTGCAAGATAAGTTGAATAACCCGAAAAGAAAAAAAGAAAAATGTAAAATTGATTATTGGAGTTAAATATCCATTCTACAGAAAGATACACGTAGGGCCCAATCCATAACAAAAACTCACACACACGAGAAGGCCCATTTATTATACTACTATTTGATGGAGTAAATCAGAATCGTTTTCCATCTTTGTAAAGCGAAAAACCACTCTTTGAATTGCAGTCATCCTCCAGAAAGCGAAAACGGTCGAGGAGGAGTAGAACTCCCTCTCCATAGCAGCGTCATCTGATGAAGGCGAGGAAGAATTTCCGTAAACGAAGTACAGAGGTCGAAGACGAGGAACAGGACCAAAAGAGGTGCGCCGCGGTGCCGCTGTTCTTCCCCAATTTCATCTATTTATTAGTTAAAGGTTTTGAGAATTATATAGATATATCAGTTCCTGTTCCTGACGAGTATTTTGATTAAGATTGGCTTTGTCGTTGGAGGAGGTCAAATTCCTGCAGAGACAGAGGGAGAGGAAGTCGGGAATACCCGCCCTACCGACTCTGGTGCCGTCTGCGGCGGCTGCAACCAACGCTGGCGCGGATGCTTTGTCTCGAAGTGTGAATGATAAGAATGAAGGCGATATTGATAACGAATTGCATTTGCAAGATACATTTGCCCAGGAAACTGCGGTCATGGTCGAGGACCCCAATATGTATGTAATCTATTCACTACTCACTTGATTTAGTTTTCAAGGCTAATAAATGAGCATTTCGATGGATGGTTTTTGAGGAAAAGGTGCAGCATGAATGGTGTAAATTGTAGCTAATGTGTTAGTTGAGTGCAGTGTATCTAGACTACTGAGTTAATCGAATATAAACATATCTGCTGAATGTTTGAAATAGGTTTTTCTTATGCTTGGGGAACTGAAAAGAGAACAATGTTTAGCTGTCATCACTTATCAGTATTTTGTTCGTGTTGTGATTTCAAGATGCAGTCAGTAATTAGCTGTTACCACTTACCAGTATGGTGTTTGTGTTGTGATTCATTAGCGAGCCGGACCTGTTAGGTGTGTATCTTGTTAGCCATGATTGTTACAACTCTTCAACCATTTACCAAGTCCCTGTAATATTATAGTAATAACATAATTTTGATGAATTACTCCCCTATATTTGATATTGTAATACTTCGTTGATAACTGGGCATTTTTAGGGGAAAATATAGGTTAATGGAACTGTTATATCGCATCTCAAAGGGGGCAGAACATTAGAGGGTTGAGGTTTGCAGTTTGTAGTTTTTTGCCGCAAATTTTATCTAAGATCATGATGTTTGTTTTGAAATATAAGAGAACAACTTCCAATTCTATGTTTATATTAAGCGTCAAACATTATGCACCGAAACTGTAGTTATTTTAAATTCTTGGTGAAGAGAATAATATCAAGGCACAAACAAAATAATAACTTGAATCTGGATGGGAGTAGAACCAATTAATGAACTTGTCTTTGGTGTTTTTCATTGAAGAAGCAATGCAACTGGTCAGCCACTGTATGTTTTTTAATCTTCTCAAATCTTATGGGCAGGTTGAGATATGTAGAACAAGAATTGGCAAAGAAAAGAGGCAAGAATATTGATGCTGAAAACCAAGTTGAGAATGAAGTTAAGCGTGCAGAAGACGAGTTGTATAAAATTCCCGAGCATCTGAAGGTGAGTTATGGCTGTCCCATTAAACTGTTTGTATTTTGCAAACCTTGTACCCCAGCAGACATTGACCACTTACAAACTCTCCTGTTTCATATTCAGGTGAAGAAGCGAAGTGCAGAAGAAAATTCTACTCAGTGGACAACAGGGATTGCCGAAGTTCAGCTTCCCATAGAGTATGCTTTTTCTTTCTTTTGCTGTTTGACAATTCATGGTTTAATCAGTACAGACTTCTCAAGCAACTTTTTCTCTTGAGTTGCCAATATCTTTTCACATCATCGGAGGAGAAAGATTGGCATATATGAACAACCAGTGAACTTCCCTTTCTGGACCAATTCTTTACCATGCTAACAACAACAAGAACTACTAAGTTTTAGCACACTACGTCGGTCAGCAATATAGATGATACTTTTCTGTCATGTAAAATGCTTAGAAAGTGATTCAGAAGCTTTATTCCAGAAAAAAAAAGTGTCTTTCTTCTTTCGGAATGCTAATTAGTTAAATTGTTGCTCGTGAATTAATTTCTGCTGAGGTTGAGTGTTTCCTTCTACTTTCATTTCTCTGTAGATTCAAACTAAGAAATATTGAGGAAACTGAGGCTGCAAAAAAGCTCTTACAGGAGAAGAGGCTTGTGGGTCGTACAAAACCAGAATCCAGCGCTCCTTCAAGTTTCAGTGCCGACTTCTTCCAGCGTGGCAAGGACTACGCCGAGAAACTTAGAAAAGGTGGGTACACTTTCTCTACATCATAAACCATTACAGGACAACCCTAGAACTATATTTATATTTTCCTTACATCACAATGCAAACAATTTCCAGTCTCTGTCCCTCTCCTCGGGCATAAGTTTTGAGATCACGGAGTGAATGCTGCTGGATTACTTAAATCTTTAGTTGTGCCTCTGCTGCTAATATGCTGTCCATAAGTAGATGTATGCTAATGAAGTTAAAGTTCCTTAACCTACTAAGAGCTTTAAATGACCAAGTTAAAAACGGAGTTGTTCGATGGTTGTTAGGTTACAAGTACTAGATGGTTCGTTTTTTTAATACACGGCTTGTTTAGTTGCATCAATCAGGTTTTTTCAGTCCCGTTTTGTGTTTACTGTGAAGTCTCTATCCTAGCTCTGTCTAACCCACATATTATCTGATAACGGATAACCATAAATCTAGATTTGAGTGGGTTGACCAATCCGATAATGCATGAACAGTGACGGTTAATTCTTACTTGATCCATATTTCTTGGCTGATGTATAGATGATTTATTATGATCATATATTTTCAGATCATCCCGAGCTTTACAAGGATAAGGGTGCACAAGAAACTGGTCAGGAGGCTAAGCATCCCGATTCAGCTGCAGACGGTGCTGGTCGGAGGCAAGCCGCCACAGATCAGTTCATGCTGGAGCGCTTCCGCAAACGAGAAAGACAACGTCTGGTACGAAGATAGCCTTAATAGTTGATGGTATCTGCACTCTTCCTCTGCCTCTGCTATCATGTACTTGTATCCAAGAAAAACTGCAAAATGCATCAACTGAACTTAAATTCAGTTTCTTCACCTTATTTATTCTCTGGGGGGAACTAGGAATTAAGTGAGTCGAGCTAGACTGCGAGCTATTCGAGCTCTTAAGGTGGCTATAGAGCTAAGCTGGCGAGCCTAGTTGACATACTTTTATATCTTTGCCCTTTATGGTGTAGTATTTATTTATGAATCGCTTCTATTATAACACTTTAAATTGGATAACATTTTTCATTTTCGCAATAGATAATTCCGTATAAATGCTCGGAAAAATATAAATATAAATATAAATTATTATTATTATTATTTTATTATTATTATTATTATTATTATTATTATTATTATTAGTTTTCTCCTAACTTAACTATGACTCCTTAATGAAAAGGTGCGATCGTTGCATAAATATAGGATACAAACATAAAATATGATATTTATACAAGAAACTAATAAACTATTTATGTACAAAATTCACATATATCTAAGTAACAAAGAAAAAAGTGGGGTTTTTTTTTTAAATAAATAAATTTTGTAAGTTAATTACAATTAGGGGTCTATGTATCGTGAAATGCTTTCTAGTTATGAATAAACAAATATAATTAAATTAATAATAAAGTGCCTTTGTTTTTTCCTTGAACTTGAAGGCCCGTTCACGCCACGTCGCCACGTTTAGTTTCAACGATCAATTCCCAACTAGTTCCCATTTCAATTCCAACCATCTGTTCAAAGAACCCCTTTCGCCTATGTTTCTATCAAATTTTAATCTACGGGGAGTTATGCTGGATTAGCTAATATCGAGTAAGTCTTTCTTCATTCTTTTTCTGACTCATTTATCCGAATTGTTGGATGTATTCGTTCGATTCGAGATGTGGGTTCATCCCGGACGCGCTTCTAATGGAGATTTTCGCAAGATTGCCGGTTAAATCCTTACATAGACTCAAATGCGTGTCCAAGACTTGGTACGATCTAATCTCTGAGAAATTCTTTACGAAGATTTATAACGAGTTTTCCGTTAGAAACCCTATGATGCTCGTAGAGATCACCGAATCCACGCCAGAACCAAGGCCAAGTTTGATTCTTGTTGATAATTTGAGGGGCGTATCTGAAATTTCATTGGGTTTTATCAATGAAAGAGTTAAGATTAGAGCATCTTGTAATGGATTGCTGTGTTGTTCTAGTATTCCTAATAAGGGTGTTTATTATGTGTGTAATCCCATGACTAAGGAGCGTAGGTTGCTCCCAAGAACATGTGATAGGGCAAATAGCCGATTCTATCCGGATGGCAAAGCTACGCTTGTTGGTTTGGCTTGCAATGTTTCAACGCAGAAGTATAATGTTGTGTTGGCTGGGTATCACCGGTCGTTTGGGCATAAGCCGGAGAACACATTTATAACTATGGTGTTTGATTCCGGGACGAATAAGTGGAAGAAGTTGGTTACAGTGCATGAGTATGAGCAGTTTACAAATATGAATAGGAACCAAGTTGTGTTTGCTAATGGTGCTTTGCATTGGATGACAATAAGTTACTCTTGTTTGCTAGTTCTTGACTTGAATTCGGGATCTTGGAGGAAGATTCAGCTGCCTAGTCAAGTGTTTAGAGAGAGTGGGAATCGGGTTCATTTGTTGGAATCGGATGGAAAACTGTGTGTGGTTCAGATGTTAGATGTGTGGTTGAATATTTGGGTTATGGAGAATTATGAGAAGGAAGAATGGTCGTTGGTTGATAGTGTGAGTCTTCGGTGCATTAGGGGTATGGTGCCGTGTGTTTTTCCAATCACGATAACGGAGGAGTATGTTTTATTTGCGGCTTACAAGGAGGTTATGGTTTATCAAAGGAGAACCCGGGCTTGGAAGGAGATGTATACTAGGAAGAACACTATGACACTGCCATTGTGGTTCTCAGCTTATGCTTTTAGGAGCACAATTCTTTCTTGCCAATAAGGTTTAGGTTGCTTGATGTACATAAAGTTTATTGTTTCTACTTTGTGATTGACCTGGTTTTGTGAATGAAACTTTGTACAGTTTACTTGTATCTTTCTCCTGTACTTCTTTCCTATAAATAAGAACTGGGAGGATGTTTTGTATTAGTAGATGAGACCTTATATAGCAACTATTCTCTCTCTCTCTCTCATCTGTCATAAGATATTTTGTGCTGCAGGTGTTTGTAGTTAGACTGAAGAGTGTGTGGTATGAGTATGACTGTGTTGTAGTTAGAAAAGCATGATCTTTAGGTGGATTGGAAAAAGGTTGTTTTTTATGTATTTGAGGATAAAAACAGTTGTAGATAGATAAGTTTATTCAACAGCTGAAGGAGAGGGAGATGCAAAGTTAAACCGAGGAGCGTGAAAGTATATTCTTTGGAACAAGTTTCTTAACGATATTCAAGAGGCGACTATCTCTACCTCGTAGACGTAGATAGCCGAGCAGCATTCGGAAAGTGGCAGCATCCAGTAAAAAGCCCCTTGTGACCATCTCTTCCAAGAGCGGAATTGCACGAACACCCGCATTCTTCCATTTTCAAAAGCAAATCCTTAGCCTCATCCATTTTCCCTTCTCGACAATGTGCATCCATAAGAATGTTAAATGTCACTGTGTCGGGTTCCAAGCCTTTGGACAGGAGCAAGTTGAAGAGACTCCTGGCTTTGGCAAGTCTTTTATCCTTGCAAAATCCATGAATAAGGATAGTATATGTGAAAATGTCGGGAAATATGCGATTTTCTTCCATCACATGTAGGAATGACAATGCTTCATATACACAATGATTCATACACAGACCGTGCAACAAGATACTGTAAGTCCTTATGTTAGGGGAAACTGCTCGAGCTTGCATTTCTTTGAAAAACTTCAAGCCATCATTGCATCTCCCGACTCGAAACAATCCTTGTACCATAATACTATAAGAAATCACGCAATGCTATAACCAGGGATTTCGAGAAATAGATGCAAAGCATCATCCACTTGCCCTTTTTTGCAATACCCGTTCATCAAGCTACTATAGCTGACTATATTAGGCTTGAGGCCCGAATCCATTGCCGAATCAAGCAATCTTCTAGCTTGAGCCACGTGTCCTTGCAGACAATATCCATCTATCAATGCAGTGTAAGTGACTATGTTGGGTTTAACACCAACTTGCGTCATGATTTTTGTAACATTCTTGGCCCAGCATCCCTTTAGAGGCCATTGTTTCAATTGCTGTAAACTATACCCCAACATTTGAATAGTTTTGTCTATATATTTGGAAAACTTATAGCATTCTGTTTCTAAAAGGTTTGCATTCAATTATTCGACACTATTGTATTTGTCAGTAGAATGTTCTGCTCTAACATGTTTGCATTCAATCATTCAATACTATTTTCTTTGTTAGTAGATGTACACGTGACGTCTATGTGCTTTATTTCTCCAGTTCTTTTTGTAATGTTTTCTTTTGTTGTTATGGTATGCTTCCTACAACCCTAACTAATCCATCTAGGTTTGCCGCTATTGTACTTTAATCAGGATGACAATGGTGGATTGAGTTTGCTTTACAGGCTACGACTTTTTAGCCTCGAGCAGTATAAATCAGTAGAACTTGGCCCATGTGCTTCTATTTGGAAGTACATTTTTATTTCCTATGGTCTCTCATTGTCATTGACACAATATATAACTTTGATTGCCTATTTGCTCTTGATAAGCAACTACAACTTATTTCTATTATTAAAACGAGGAAATAGTTCTGGCAAATCATTATTTTGTTGTTGATGGTATGGCATTTCCTTGGAACTTATTTTCCATATTTTAACGAAAACAAGCCAACTCATGACTGCCTTGTCTCTTGGGCCATTCTCATTTGGTGATAATGTTTTCAAAAGCGTGAGTTACAATCAAAGTTCTTTCTACCGATTTCTCAGAAGAGGATCATCTTATATTAGTTGAAGAACTCAAATTCAAATTCTCTCCCGTTCAAGAATCACTGTTGAAATAAAGTTTTATACTTTGCTATCATGTAATGTTAAATTGATTTTCTATATTTTTATTTTTTTAAAAATATTGAATTCATAAATGAACATTTAGGATGTGTTTGTGAATATTTAGGATGTGTTTGCGAATATTACAAGCATTTTTTACGTCAAAATGAACATTTAGGATGTGTTTACGAATACTACAAGCATTTTTTTAATTTTATTTAAAGTTAAAAATAATTACTTTTAAGTTAAAGCACATAGTAATATCATTCAGAATATATCTAAGTTGTCCCTCTGGGATGGCAAAGTTGGCAAGGTGGGTTGGCCCGGGATCGATAGGTCCTGGGTTCAAATCCCACTAGAAGCAACTTTGTGGAGCCTAAAGAATGTCATTGTAATTGTTAAAATTTTAATTTGTTAAATAAAATGTTGAAAGTTTAAGAATTAATCAAATACAATCTCAATTAGGTCCATCACACAAACACGTCTCTTATCCTTGAAACAAGATTCTTCTCTTCTCATCTCCACATCTATCTTTTCCACCGAAAGCTTAAGACACCTGCAAAATTCTTCACTTTCCATCTTCAATCTTATCTTGCGCCGAGTATCAGCAGAAATCCAAGATCCCCAAAGCTGAAATCCCATACCTCTTCATTCTATGGCAAAATCAATGATGTATTTGGTCTCAATCGAGCTGCAACGATTTGTCGAGCAATTCTGTAGGAATCTTCATACAGTCCAGCTGTTGAATCTCGATTTTGCTTCACATCTCGCAGTGCCAATCAGATACTTTTCCACGAAGCCCAGATATGATTTCGCAGGTTTAAAAGAGCCGGATGACGCGGCTGCATTGTTTCGAGAAATGGTGAGATGTCAACCCCTCCCTTCTGCTTCTGCATTTACGAAATGGTTGGGTGGTGTTGTCAAGATGAAGCATTACTCTCATGCCCTTTCTATGTTCGACGAAATGCTTCAACGGGAATTTATTGTAAATGAATGCATCTTGAGTGTTGTGGTCAATTTCTTTTTTTTTTTTTTTTTTTTAAACATCAAACACCAGGCAGACCCCAACCTGTATATATCAAAAAATATATATGTACAAAGTCCAGTGGTGGAGCATCCGTAGGAGACACTGCCACTCACACCATCAAAACATGATTATAGTGCGTATAACATGGCCTAACAGGTGGTCAATCAAAACAGAGAGTAAAGTAAAAAAGAACAAACGTCTGTGAGGGAAGAACAAACCAAGTAGTGTATCGTCTAAGCGGGTCGGATCCGGAAGCTAAGATAGTCAAGCTGATCCATGCGACTCAGTTACATTTTTTGACTCAGTTACATTTTTTGTCGCACTCCCACACTGTGGCTCGCCCGCTTCGCTCCTCTCCTGTCTGTTGGGTTCCACCTAATACTCCCTGGGTGAAACTCAACACGGATGGTTCCTTTACGGCGAGCTCGGCTCAGGCAGTTGGCGGCGGACTTCTCCATGATCATACTGGACGACTTTTACAAGCTTTCTGTCTCCCCCTACGAACTTCATCCAGCTTTAAGGCGGAGCTCCTGGCATTACTACAGGGTCTCCGCCTTGCAGCACAGCTCTCTTCTCCTATTTGGGTGGAGATGGACGCCTCTGCAGTTCTCACACTCATCTCATCCGACAGACATGGTGCTGCTGTAACCCGACACTCTCTCACCTTCATCCGACAGCTCATCAGCAGTCGACATGTTCGTTTCTCTCACATCTTCAGAGAAGGAAACAAGTCTGCTGACTTCCTTGCACGCCGAGGCTTTTCCTCTTCTGAGCTCCTCTCCTTTGATGAGTCTTCGGCGCCCAGATATCTTCGTGGTAGTCAATTGCTTTTGCCGGCTAAATAGAGTTGATTTAGGGTTTGAGATTTTAGGCACCTTTTTCAAGCGTGGATACCAACCAAATGTGGTTACCTTCAACACCCTCATTCAGATATTTTAGTCATTCTGATATTCTTCGTTTTAAACCTTCATTTTCATAGTATTATGTCCGAAAATATTGGTCACGGAGCTATAAAATTCGGCAACTATGAAACCAAAATATATTATAATTGACAGGATTAGTCATCAACCTACTTAAAATTAGCGTATTTGCTACTTTGAAAAAATCAAATTGACTAAAATATCTACTAATTTTTTGCAAATTAAAATTTTTGAAGTAAGAAAAAAAATTGGTCAAATTGATCGTTAGTCTTTTAGTATTTTGATGTTTTAGTCCTAAAAAAAATAAAACCAAAAATGGTCTTTAAAAAATGTTGACTAATAGTTGATTAACAAAAAATTTAACGAAAGAACAAATTCATCCAAAACTCTGTAGTTTGTGAACCAATTTACCTGAAAATAAATAAATAAGGGACCACATTTGCCAAACCCTCATAATTTGAGGACTAAAAAGTTCAATTTGCCTATTTATGTGCATAGCCATTTCTTCGTAAACAATACTACTATTATTTTATTTTTTCAAGAACTTTTTTTATCATTCTTGTGGAATAATTAATTAGGAGACTTCGAGCATGGTACGTGGTTGTTCACATTTTTTTTCGTCATACTTATAGCATTGTTTTGAAAGAAAGTCGCGATGCACGTGTGACGTCAACAAGAGATATAGTAGAAACAAACTTTCCTAGGGTGTGTTTGCAGTTGCTTAATATAAACACTTTTTATTTGCTTTTGTTTAAAGTCAAGAATATTTATTTTTAAGCAAAATTAGGGAGCTTTTGGAATTGATTTTAAAAGACTGATATTTTTAATAAATTCAAAAATGATGGTACTTTGAGCACCAAAAGTATCGCAATAGATGCTTAAAATAAACTGCTTAATTAATCAGATTAGTTGCTTAAATTTAGAGAAGCAAACGCAGAAAACAAGTTTTACAAACATTAAAAAGTTGCTTATGCGGTCAAAAAACAATTAAGTTCTAAAAATTAAGCTTTTGAAAAACACACCCTTAATATGTAGAGAATTTCCTTCCAAAGGATGAATCCAAAATTGGATCTAAAATGACATTTTAATATAAAGAATTCTTTTACTTGTTTTTTCTTTATAGAAAATGATACATTAATAGTTAATTAGTCAATTATATTTTTCTTCACTTTAAATGATACTTCATTTTTTAGAATAACTATAGAAACATTTTTTTTTTGGATATTAGTGATGTAAATGACTAATCATTTAAAATTGGCAAATTAAACATGAACTTTGAAATTTGACGGATTAATACACGAACTTTTTAATTTTGCATTTCAAGGCATGCTTTGATCACCAAATTTTAGGTACCTAGAATGTTGAGTTGGACAACTAGGTATATGCATGAATCGTCTTTTTATTAGAACATAAGAATCTTACTTTTTTTTTATTGAAGATAACAATCGCCTTTTTTGCAATTGAAAGAAATAATTGTCTTTTTTTCTTTTTGTTAATAAATTAATGATGTGGAAATTAATAAGATCTCAATATTGTTTCAGTGGCATTAAAACGACATTGTACTGACACTCTAGTCCACTTATCCATCAAAATTAGGGGTGTATAATTTTACCGAAAATACTGTATATCGTGCATACCGTACCGAAAAAATATCGAAAAAACCGAATTTAATCGTATACCGTGCCGAAAATCACGGTATCATACCGTATCGTAAATTTTCGGTACAGTAACGGTATGAGTTTTCTCATACCGAGGTATACCGATACATATCGAACCTCGACATTCTAAAGTAAGAAGTTTTTTTATATTTTTCTATTTAAATGGATGTATAGACATTCTCAAGTTTTCTCCTAATTTGGACAGATATAGAAGAATAATATTAGTGTTTGTTGGATATGAGTCAGTAGATGATACTCAGCTGTTGTTCGGTTAAAAGAAAATTGGGGGAAATCATAGTAGTACTATGGAATTGAAGATCCCAAAACCTAGCTGATATCAGTAGATTAGTGTGTCGTTAGGATTAGCTGATGTATAGGTTAGACTTGATGTATTATTTATTATTTTTGTCTAAGTCCTGTACGGGGTAGTTATTGAACTGATCTTCTGTCGAAGATACTTTTCAGAACCCCACGTCATCAGTGTAATCGCTTGTGTTCTTCGTCGCCGGTGATCTTCCACTCAGTCGAAGACAGCGCATCAGCTGACAAATCATCAGTAGAAGATCACTCCCAGCTGATAGTCATCAGCAGAAGAACAGAAGCAAGCACAGTACATTCGCAGTCGCCAGCTGACCTACTCAGTAGATGCCCTGTCGACCGACTCATTGAAGAAGACAGAGACTTTTCGATCCTCCGTATCCTACGGAAAGCGACCCGACTATTCAAGTCTTTTCGAGAAGTTCGGCGAGAAGACATACGAGGTTGTTGAACGGTCAACTCGACATTCTCACCAACTACAAACCTCGACCAATGAGAAGCCGACAACGCTTACCTACTCTACACAGTAAAAGTCTGCTCTCATGTACGGTGCATTAACGCGCCCGCTCGCAACAAGTTCGAATTATGGCCGTTTTCCTTGGAAGCTTGTGACACGTGGCATCGTCGTCTCCAACGGACATATGCCATAACTCACAACTATAAATAGAAAAGTTTTTGAAGCTCCGAGTGACGGAATTTCGAAGGGACAAGCTCAAGTTCACAAACGCTCTAGAACACTTAAAGATCATCCGAGAGGAAAACTTGCGTACTTAGAAGATTTCTCGGTTTTCTCTCTAGAGTTCTTAGATCCCCTTCTTCTCTAGACTAAGCTCATTGTCATATTTATAGCTTAGATTCGAAGGAGTTCACATTTAGTGAATTGTTCTTATTGTAAGAACTCCTTCTCAGTTGGAGAATATTCCCTTTCCTTTCAGACTTAGGTTTGGATTGTAAAGTCGCTAAGGACTATAACTTAGAGGGAACTCGTCCAGGTACGCAGTATCCCCGCCGAGGCTTGCTCGAGAATAATCAACAAGTTCTCCTGCTTTGTTCAGGACCGTGGACGTAGGATCTTGCGTATCTGAACCACGTTAAATCGCTTGTGTTCCTTTACTGTTTTATTGCATAGCATTCAACTATCTTGAAAATCATAAGCTTGCATAAAACGTATTTTATAAAGTGCACAGCCAAAAGATTTAATTTGCTAAAACGTGTTTTCAAAAGAGACGAATTCGGGCCCCACACTTTCCGCACTGAGTCTACGGACCGATTCTCAAAGTACCGACAACAATCGGTAGGAGAGAGCTCGATGGGCGACTCACTCGTCCCGCGATCGAAGGCTTATTTGGCACTTGTTCATCGGTTGCAATCAACGGCTCGGTGACCTTCATTGAGAAAAGAAAGAAACCGAGCTCAGGTGTATTCACCCCCCCCCCCTCTACACCTGACTTATCGTCTCCGGACCAACACTATTATATCATATTGCAGCAGGATTGGCGTGCTGCTACGACATTTGAAATTTTGGTTTGATTTTTGAAATCATCTTTAGATGGAAGAAGCTAGTACTTTATGTTTGGTTCAAGACCTTTTGAAATGTTTGTTTGGAATTATATGTATTAGTTTTTGTATTAATAGGATACTACTCTTATTTCATATATTTTATTTTTCGGTATACCGTCAACCTTATACTGTAAATCCAACATGACAACGATATGCGAAATCTTTGATACCGGATTTTCGGTATACCGATCTTCGATATCCGAAGTCAATGTCTGCGATAACGGTATGAAAAATCTCATACCGTTACTTTCGGTACGGTATAAGGTATGACAAATTTGGTCTGGTATACCGTACCGAAACACCTCTAATCCAAATCAACAAAACAATGTTGAAGCAGTTGAATAAAAAATTGGGGATCATTATATGTTTTAAATTACAAAAATTAGAAAATTTGTATATTAATTCGGCAATAAGATATAGTAAGTATTTCAACAATATCTCTATATTTATATTCCTATTAGTATTTCATCATCACATAAAACGAAATGGGTATTGGTGAAATAAATCTTGTGAACTTTTCATCAATAATTACCCATTTGAACTTTTTAAATGAGCTATTTGTTCAAATACTCATTCCCACTAAAAATAACACAATACTATCCATTTCTTAAAGTTATATTAACTAAATACCCAATATTACCAAATTATCTTCACTTTTCCACTTGTGTTTGCCTATGCGTGCCGACGAGTGCCGATGGTGAGCCTACAGGTGTCGATAGTGAGCCGATTTTTATCAGATGTGCACTGCATTGAGTGCCGATGGAGTGTCTATGGAGAGCCTATGGGTGCCTATGAGTGTCTATGATGCTGATAGAAATTTTAAACTCTCCGCAGCACCTATAGACATTCCATCAGCACTCAAGACAGTGCACATCTGGTGAAAATCGCTACGGCTCACTATCGGCACTCGTAGGCTCCCCTCGGCACTCATTGACACAAGTGAAAAAATGAAAGTAAATTGGTAAATTTTGATATTTTGTAACTATAGTTATAGTGGGTGGATAGTTTTGTATTTTTTTAAGTGGGAATTAGTATAAAAATATATTTCCACTTTTTAAATCGTACTACGATGCAAATTTTGTTTATAATACGTAAATATTAAGATTTTAATGAATAATATCTCTCTCATTGGCACAACAATATTTCCCTTTTACCAACTGACACGAGATTCTCTTCTCTACATCCATATTTTCGAACTAAAGCGAAGACGCCAGCAAAAATTCTTCAATAATTCCTACTTTCCTTTCCTTCACTTTCGATCTTTTAATTCGGTGTATCTACTGCAGAAATCCAAGATCCCCAAATTTAAAAACCCTATATCTCTTCATTCATCTTTAAATTGGGGGATATGGTAAAATCGGTGATGTGTATGACTGCAGCTATCTGTGGAGCAGTTCTTCGTAGATCTTCATACATGCCACTTATTTCTGCTACCGAGTCCCAATTTTGCTTAACATTTTGCAATGCCAGTCATCAATTCAGATACTTTTCCCCAGTACTCACATTTGATTTCGCAGGCATAAGAGAGCCGGATGATGCAGTTGCGTTGTTCCGAGAAATGCTGAGATCTGAGCCTCTCCCTTCTGCTTCTGCATTTACGAAATTGTTGGGTTCTGTTGTCAAGATGAAACACTACTCTCTTGCCCTCTCCATGTTCGACGAAATGCTTCAACGAGAAGTTCCTGTAGATGAATACATCTTGACTGTTGCGGTCAATTGCTTTTGCCGGCTGAATCGAGTTGATTTAGGGTTTGCAATTTTAGGCAGCTTTTTCAAGCGTGGATACCAACCTACTGTCGTTACCTTCAGCACCCTCTTAAAAGGGCTTTTCCTTGCAAAGAAGGGGGTTGATGCAGAGATCTTATTTAAGAAGTTGTGGAGAGAAAAACAATACGAGTTGAATGACGTTACATATTCTACCGTCATAGATGGTTTGTGCAAAGCTGGGCGTACTCTCACTGCGTATCATTTGCTGAACTTGTTGGAGAAAGAAAGATGCAAACCAAATATTTTTGCTTATAGCACATTAGTTGACAGTCTTTGCAAGGACGGAATGGTTGATGAAGCCCTTCAACTCTTCGCCAACTTGACGGAGAAGGGTGTTTCACCTAATGTCGTAACATACAATTCAATGATTCAGGGCTTATGCAGTTCTAACAGATGGAAGGAGGTGGAAGACTTATTAAAGTTAATGGCAGCTCGTGAGATCTCTCCGGATGTGGTTACCTTTAGTATTTTAGTAGATGCTTATTGTAAGGATGGAATGTTGAAAGAGGCCAAGAATGTTCTAAAAATTATGACGCAAGTTTGTGTTAAACCCAATATAGTCACTTACAATGCATTGATAGATGGGTACTGTCTTCAAGGACATGTGGTTGAAGCTGGAAGATTGCTGGATTCGGCATTGAATTCGGGCCTCAAGCCTAATATTGTCAGCTATGGTAGCTTGATGAACGGGTATTGCAAAAAAGGGCAAGTGGATGATGCTTTGCATCTATTTCTTGAAATCCCTTCCAAGGGGTTAGAGCATTCCGTGATTTCTTATAGTATTATGGTACAAGGATTGTTTCTAGTCGGGAGATGCAATGATGGCTTGAAGTTTTTCAAAGAAATGCAAGCTCGAGCAGTGTCCCCTAACATAAGGACTTACAATATCTTGTTGCACGGTCTGTGCACGAACCAACGTGTGTATGAAGCATTGTCATTCGTACCTATGATGGAAGAAAATTGTGTCTTTCCCGACATAATCTCTTATAATACCCTTATTCATGGATTTTGCAAGGATAAAAGACTTGACAAAGCCAAGAGTCTTTTCAACGAACTCCCATCGAAAGGCTTGGAGCCCGACAAATTTACATTTAACATTCTTATGGATGCACATTGTCGAGAAGGGAAAATGGATGAGGCTAAGGATTTACTTTTGAAAATGGAAGAATGCGGGTGTTCTCCAGATCGTGTGACTTACAACTTATTTGTTAAGGGGTTTCTTATAAACAATGAGGCTGCAATTCCGCTCTTGGAAGAGATGGTCACAAGGGGCTTTTTACTGGAAGCTGCCACTTTCCGAATGCTGCTCGGCTATCTACGTCTACGAGGTAGAGATAGTCGCCTCTTGAATATCGTTAAGAAACTTGTTCCAAAGAATATATTTTAGTTTTTGTATTGATGAAGGTGGTGTAGATTATGGAAGAAGGTAGAGGAGGAAGTGGAGATCCTTCCTCTTGGATGAGGGGCTACTCACGTTTATTATTACTTTCTCATAATTCCATCGATTTTTATGCAACAAATTTCTGTGTAGACAGCCTGGAAAAGGATTCAACTGATTTATGCAATGATTTCCTTTGAGAACTTCCCCCAAATCAATGAATCATCATAATTCAAAGTAGAAAATCCAACAGTTAAAAGTCCCTTTCTTGATCTTAAAGATGTATGCAAGAATAGGGGTAAAAATTGATTTGCTCAGTGTAAAGAATATGAAAGCAGTTGCCTCATTTCTTTGCCTTGGCAAACCTCAAGCAGCGGGATCTCTTTAGTCGACGTGGTCTTCTCCTTCTCGAGGTTTTCCCTTTCCATCTTTAGCCCGGCTTCTTGCCTGGCAATATCAAATGCCAACACAAGAGAGGAATTTGTTCAAAAAGAAGCACAGACAGACCCGCGTAGATTCATCCCTTTGTCATTTCGAAAAGTTAACAATATAATATAATCATTCACGAAGGGATCCATTTGTTCGGTTTAGGACTAATTCTTTCTTGGTAGTTCGTTCAGAAAACCAACAAACTCCGTGAAGCCTATACTAAGATTCAATGAAAGAAGTACCAGCTATCACAAGTCTAGAATCTCTAACGTGCTATACAAATTGTTATTGCGATTTAATACATTTCCAGATTTCAACAAGTAGCTAGTTACTCCCATTCCTTTCTCTAACATGCTAGAAAAAATGTTATTTTGATTTACATTGCCTTTCAAGAAATGTAGCTAATCCCATTTCAACAAGTAGCTAGTTACTCCCATTCCTTACTTTTTGAAACTTAAACTAAAGAAATTGTAGATGGGTCGTTTATGAATAAAATTGTAGATGTGCCATTTATTTATTTTTTTTCATGTTGGATTGACCATTGCTAAACTTAAAAAATCAAAAATTAAAAAAAAAAAATAATCTCTCAGAACAAACTGTGTGCACTTGCATACATATTCCACCATGTGGATCCGCCACTGCTCCGAGCTTACTGATTAATAAAATGAAATAAGGCTTCTAATGTAAATCTTGTAGATCCTAGTACGCATAAATAAGATGAAAAACATGATAGAAGTACTTACTACTTATAATTATTTAAAACTATAAACCAATCTAAATATTGCAGCAAACATAGTATTGACACTTCCTAAATTTGCAAGGCATTTAGTTGCAGCACCCACCACTCAAGGAATAATTGCATACGATAGTTCCCATAAATCAAAATTGAGTAGATCCAAAGATATTTCTTGCATCCAAGTATAATGGATGAACATTATCAACTTATTCACATAAGAAATATCCATGCCATCAGTCTTGATGCTATGTTTAAATCTTGACCTTGTTGCTAATGTGCTAATACCATGTTCGATGTGCCACAACGTTAATCTGCGACTTTTGCCTCGTTCAATATATATCAAGAACACCCTTGAAGTAGTGAAAGCCTAGACATAAGAAACGATGGAAAGTAAATTGAAATCAACATTTATCGTTGTGTGGAAGTTACGTTAAGAAAGAAGTATGACGTCCTAGATTTTGTAGTACCTCCTCAACATTTTGTCGAGAAGGTGGATAAAAGCCGTGCGTATGATTGTTATATAAGATTTAAAAACGAGTTAACTACAACTCTTGGTTTCGATATTCATCATTTTAAGTTCATAAACAATAATATAAGAATTACTTTACAAAGAGAGAAACTACGATTAAATGTGATAAGTGTGTTTGCTACTCGTGTTTTCGTCGGATTTGTGGAGTAAATTCACCAAAATGAGACAACTTTTGCCCAGTTGGGAGATAACTTTTGCCCATTTTTTTCTTTCCTTTCGGCTGCTACATGAGAGAGGGGAATAATTGATGTCTGAAAAAGAAGGGAAATGGAACGTGGGGGACAACAATGAGTGGAAGGTGGAGAGAGGGACAACTTTTGAAAAGTTGTTTTTCCTTTTGGCTCTCGGCTGATACAACAACTTAATTTTCTTCCACTATTAGTATTTATATTAAGTGAGCACGTGCATTACACGTGAGTCATTAGTTAGAAATTAGTTAGGAAGTGGTTACACTGTTGAAACACTGTTAGGGATTAGTTATACTGTTAAGAAAGTAGTTATACCTGTCCTTATACCCATCAACAAAATGGTAGGGCCGGGAGAAAACACAGACACATCACAGAACTTGGCTTGACATTATTAGCTAATGCCTCTCTGCCCTACAAATTCTGGTGGGATGCTTTTGCCACAGCTGTTTTTCTCATAAATAGATTACCTTTCCTGACTATCCAAAATAAATCTCCTTACCAGAAACTGTTTCATATACCTTCCTGATCACAACTTTCTCAAAACCTTTGGATGCAGTTGTTTTCCTTACCTTAGACCTTATAACTCTCATAAACTTCACTTTAGATCTAACAAATGTGTATTTCTAGGGTATAGCCCTGCTCACAAAGGCTATAGATGTCTTCATGCATCTGGCAGAGTCTATATTGCTCGCACAGTGGTCTTCAATGAAACAGAGTTTCCTTATAAAACTCTAATGTGAATAATCTGCAACACCCACTATCAACTCATTAGAGATATTGAATTTAAAACACAAGAAAATCATGAAAGCAAAGTAAATGCAATTGTAGAAGGACATTTCAAACCCACCTCAAGATCAACTGGATGTTGTAGGTGACAGTGGCTATTAAGATTGCTTACCTTTCTTCAGAAATCTTATAAGGATAAAATCAACGCAATCTCATTCTCATGCAAGGAGAACTCAGTATATATATTGAATATATTCATTATATGTGCAATAATAGAGAGAGTTTTTGTTTTATACTCAAAAGAAGTTTAAAATATGGACCAAAAGGAAGTAAAATAACTTGGAAAAAGAAGGAGGCTAATATATTAACTAATAGAAAGATTAGCTTCACTTAAGCATCTCTAATTGTAAGCTTCAATACTAACATATCAATATGTGGCAAAACAAGTTGTAAATACTCAAATTGCGAATGGTTGAAGATTGATCACAAATAACCATAAGCAAAAAACCATACATACTATGAGGAGAAATATTAAATTTATAGATCTACAATTATGGGTATTCCAACAAACTAAAATTATTTAATTAACATGGAAAGATTAGTAGTATATTACAAAAGAAAGTCACATAATGAAGCGAAGCTTAAAAGTAGATTAAAAATGAAGCGAAAAACACTAAATTCAGAAGTGAAACTTATGGATAGATAAAGTCAAGGTTCCACAACTGTAATGATTTCTTTCAAAGTGAAGAGGCATGGCCACTAAATTGCGTAACCAGAGATATAACAATAAGAATGGACCAAAACTTCTTCTATAATAAATCAAAGCATCTTATGGGAATCCAGTAAGACTATTAGTTTCATCATGTTTACATCAAATGATTTAGATCCTTTAAATTTTTTAAAGCAGAGAGAGATCTGAAACACACCCACCAAGATGAAATCTTAAATCTTACAAAGAGATTTATAATTATTTGTAGATTATGCTAATTAAATGTTTGAATGATTAATAATTCATAATTAGTTAAATATATGCCCACTATGGATTTTTAAAAAAATATATATAATTGCATAACTCATTTCCTTTTTTTAATAATTATTACTAATAAAAAAATTTAAATAGTAATATATATATATATATATATATAGATATATATATATATATAGATAGATAGATAGATAGATAGATAGATAGGGGAGAATTCTTTAAGGAACACCTCCTTAATGAAGGAACTAGGAACAAATCATCTCCTTCCATTTTAAAGATGTGTGGTCTAAATTGAAGGAGATATTTTTAATTTTTAATCTCTTATTTAATTTCATTAAGGGTATAAAAGTTATTTAGTTATTTGAATTTCTTATTTTCTTATTAAATTTATTTTTATTATATTTAGAGTAAATTTTATAAATCCTTTAATTTCAATAAATTGCTTAAATTATCTATAAATTTTATTCATAATTTTTATGCAATTTATTCGTAAATTTTTATGAACTTTATTCGTAATTTTTATACACTTTATTTAATTTTTATGCTCTTAACTCGTAAATTTTTATGCACTTTATTTGTAATTTTTATACACTTTATTTAATTATTATGCACTTTACTCATAAAATTTTATGTACTTTATTCGTAATTTTTATGCACTTTATTCGTAATTTATACACTTTATTCATTTTTTTATTGCACTTTATTTGACTAAATTTGCAATTAAATCTCACGTAGAAATTATCATTCCAATCACTTTTTGCAAAATTGAATCTTCATGAACACCAAATAAATAAATTCATCAAAATTAAATCTCCATGAACACCAAAATTGAGTCAATTTCACAACACAACCAATACCAATTCCATATCCATCAACAATTACAAAAATCGACAACATCCTCGACAATTCAATCTATAAACTATTTATCTCAATCGATATCTTCCTTAATTGAAAGATTGCAAATCCTAAAACAAAATTAAAATAATTTGGGAAAAATTGGGAAAGTGCTTGAAACTAATTGAAAAAATTAGGGCTTATCTCTAGCAAAAAAAATTCTGCAATGCGGCGACGGCTGTTGTGGTTGACGACAGACGAATTATCGGCGCTCTCCTCTACAGGTGGCGGTGCGCACGGTGGTGGCGGCTGAGTCAGGTTCATGGTGCTCCATCTAGCAGCGGTATGGCGGCGGCGTTACTGACACGACTGAGAGAGAGAATAGAGAGGAGAGATGAGGCGGACGAGATAGAGAGATGAGGCGGACGAGGGAGACTTCTTCTATAATAAATCAAAGCATCTTATGGGAATCCAGTAAGACTATTAGTTTCATCATCATGTTTATATCAAATGATTTAGATCCTTTCAATTTTTTTAAAGCAGAGAGAGAACTGAAACACACCCACCAAGATGAAATCTTAAATCTTACAACATAAGAGATTTATAATTATTTGTAGATTATGCTAATTAAATGTTTGAATGATTAATTCATAATTAGTTAAATATATGCCCACTATGGATTTAAAAAAAATATATAATTGCATAACTCATTTCCTTTTTTTAATAATTATTACTAATAAAAATCTTTTTTTAACTAGTAATATATATATATATATATATATATATATATATATATATATATATATATTTTTAAATAAGGGTAATGCCCTTGCTTTTATATAGTGAGAAATTGAACTTCCGATTATTACGTATATAAAATAATATATAATATATAGATTAGAGAGATTATTAATTAAATATACTATTAATTATTAATGAATATAAATTAAACTGAATTGAGATGAATTGGTTTTTGTAAAATGATATGAATTTGGATTGAGATTCACTCTAATTGAATTGTGTTTTTTTATAGATGTAGTTGTGCATCTATAAATTAAAAAAAAGAATAGTATATTAACCCCTAAATCTAATGAAAATTAAATTAATTTAACATTGGAATATTTGATTTTTATATAGATAATAATAGATTATTTAGAATAATTTTAAAAATATTTTTTTTAAAGAAAAAAGAAATTTATTGTAAATCACTTTTCGAAAAGGCTAATTAGATTGAAATGCAATTAGATTTGAAATTGAATTTTTAATGTAGAACTGTATTTATAGAAACATAAAAGAATAATGCATTTGCCCCTCAATTTAATGACATTCCAATTGATTTCAATTGAATTGAAATTGAGATTTATTTGGAATTGAAACCATTCGGTTTTTATGTATATATAAGATTGCGGTCATGTTTAATTTTAGTCCTCTAAATTGTAAACATGTCCCATTTTAGTCTTCGTTTGTGGTCACTTTCGATTTTAATCATATATCTTATAAAATTGTCTAATTTTGGTCGTTTTATGGTCAAATCCAAATTTAGTCCTCTAACTTGCACAACTGGCCGATTTTGATCTTTTGTCCAAGATTGTGTGTTGAGAAAAGGCGTGTCAACTACACTCGTTGCTAGAGGACCAAAAATGGAAATGTTCACCCATAGATTTAGCAAGTACAAACGGGTTTCTATTTAGAAATATGAATGCGCAGAGGAAATCATTCTTTAATTCCACGGAACAATTGTGGGAAAGCAGAAGCTCGCCGTACTTCTTTGCAAAAGAAATGGAATAAATATGAAAATAATAATATAAACATAAAAGAAAGGTGCATGAATTTTTAAATCGAAGAAAGACGCGTGTTCGACACTCTACAACAGAAGACCAAAATCGGACAATTCTATAAGTTCGAGGACCAAGATCGGATAATTTTACAAGGGGGAACCAGTGCATTCCTATATGTTAGGTATCTGCTCCGACAATACCGTCTAGATTGACGTCTTGGTTTCGGCTCAAACTGTCAATCGGGTTCAGTTCACACCACTTTCAACCCAAGTACAGTCACCACGATAACTCGGTGGCACCAAGTTTCTCCTACACTCTAAGCAACAATCTCACATAGAGATGGAGGAAGAGGTAGAACAAGAGAAGCACTCGACTGCGCACAACACTCCCCATCTTCCTTCTCGCCCTAGATTCAGAATATTACATCAGGGAATCACAAGTAGGGGAAGTATAGTTTGGGCCTCCAAGAGTTAGTGGGTCGAACTTAAACATTGGGTTGGGCCTAATAATGTTAACATTCTCCACATTAGGCCCAATTGTGATGTGCCTATAAAATAAAGAGGATAACCCGCAGGTATTGCATCATTGCAGTTAACCAATCTTGCAAGACTATTTAAATTCCACTGAGTAGTGCACCTGCACACATGAAACACATGGAGAACAAACTCCAATCACATATTAGTACAACAAAAGCACTAAAACGCATCACGTAAGGAACATACACAAGGATGCTCCACCTCAAACTGAAACAAATTCAGAAATATAAAGTATGCACAAAGCAATAAGTAAGGACATCAAACACATTGATATTACTAACCTTACTAACAACTTAAGCATAAGAACACAAAATTCCTAAGCATAAGATCTACAAACTCAAACTTCACAAAGAAGTAACAAGATATTAAGTCTATAAGCAAGAACACACATCATGCTTAAGCTCACAAAGAACTAGAATCACAAAGATAAAAGGCACATAGCCACACGAGGTACACACAGACCATCACTAAGATCAGAACACAAAGTTCATAAACACACAAAGACACATGATCACACAGATCAAACACGATTCAACATATCATCAAGGAGATTAACTGTGCCATTATTATTTTCTCCCTTCTCAGGGCAATCCTTGATAAAGTGGCCAGTTTCACCACAATTGTAATATTTTCTACCTTTAAACTTACCTTTCTGACCTTTCTTCTTACCCCTAATGTGAAATACATTACCCCCTGTTCACAGTTTCTACCCCCACCATTAAACTTCAGATCGAACTCCTTACTTTTTAGGTCAGATATCACAGTGTCAAGATCAATTTTATCCTTACCATACTTAATAGAAGATTGGACATTACTGTAAGAGTCAGGAATGACATTTAGAAGAGCAATGGGAGTATAGGTGTATATAATAGTGTGTGCAATTTGTTTAATTAGCTGCAATAACTTATTAAACTCATCATGATTCTCATCTATATCTTTAGACATGTCAAACTTAAATCTGAAGAAAGATTGTAATAGACACATCTTTGAGGGCAGAGAGCTTGCAACATACAACTCAATCAATTTATCCCAAGTTTCTTTAGCAGAGATAAGATGCTCAACTTTCCTAAACACAGAATCAGACAAATTAAGAGTAATGGCAGACAAGGCAAGCTCATTCATTTCATTCTTTTTATTTTTAGTTTCTTTTTCATCATACAAATGATTTATAGCACAAAAAACACGTTTTCCACCAAGATGGCTTTCATTCTCCGTTTCTAGAGACTGAAATCTGACTTACCATCAAAAGGAGCTATGCCACTTGAGGAGGCCATAGCAGCACAAACAAGTGCATATTTTATTTAGTGGTAATCTCCTCTGGTGGCCAAATTCGCAAAAAAAAAAAAAACAAATGTAGCCAACGTTTAAAACAAAACACATATATAGCCATTTTGTCCTTATACGGCGCAGGGCCGATGGAGGGGCCGATAGTGGTGTAAATCGGCCCTTCATCGGCCCTCCAAAAACATTCGCTTTCAACAAATTATATGGTTTAAGGGCCGATTTATGGCCGAATTAATGTCAATCGGCCCCCAGTCGGCCGATGTTATAAAAAGGCATAAACTTAGGGCCGATGTACAGCGGGGCGTCATCGGCCTAGGTATCGGCCCTGACCCTTACGAAACCGTTCAGTGTAACGGCCGAAGATTTTGACCGTTTATTCAGTATAACGGCTTCTTAATCTGACCGTTGATTCACCCAGGGCTGATATTAAGTCATCGGCCCAAATATCGGCCCCACCATCGGCCCCGAGTGCCAATAATGAAGGGCCGATAGAATTTAACCGTTTGACCGACATTTTTCTGAAAAATTACTTCTCCCACAATTCGACCCTCGCCGCCGCCGTTAACCGCCGCCGCTCGCTTTATTCGCCGCCGCCGTTAATCTGAAGAATATCATGTCTTCCGATGAATTTGAGGTTAGTAAAATTATTCCATGAATTGTAATTGTGATTGTAGTTAATTCAAAGATGAAATTTATGTTGGGTTTACATTGACATGTCAATTTATTGATGAAATTGTGGAGAAGTTGGAGAGATTATCGTGTTTAATTTCTGCAAATGTATGAAACTGGGGCCGATTTGGGCTCCGATTGCAGGGCCGATGAATATAGACGTCTTCGGCCCTACCTAGGCCGTGCCTTGTTGATTCGGCCATCGGCCCTGGCCCCGTTGCCGAATATAATTCGGCCCTGTCTGGCCGAGTTGATTCGGCCTTTGGCCCCGGCATCGAATTGAAATCGGCCTTGGAGAATTCGGTCTCTTTGGAGAATTGAAATCGGCCTTGATTAGATTGGGGCAGAATTCGGCCTTCATTAGGCCGTCGGCCCCGTCTTGCCGAAGATAAGTCGGCCGAATTCATCCTTGATTCGATTGGGGCATAATTCGGCCTTGATTCGGCCTTGATGAAATTGGGGCAGAATTCGGCCTTGATGAGATTGGGGCCGAATTCGGCCTTCATTCGGCCGTCGGCCACGTCTTGCCGAAGAGAAGTCCAAGGCCGAATAGAATTCGGCCTTTTAGGTTTCGGCCGTCGGCCCTCGGCTGGCCGAATAATCATCGGCCCCGACTGCCCGAATACTCTTCGGCCTCGGCTCGTAATATTAAAATCGGCCCCTTTCATCGACCCTTATTATCTTTTTGGAAAAATAATTGATTTTTCGAAAAATCTTGCAGCCCGCTTATATCCGACTACCGGTTAGACAAAAGACCCCTAAAGTCACGACATATTGGAGAGATAGCCTACCCGAACTACTACAAAAGACTCTTTCTAAACGTGGGGGTAATGACCTAATTAGTAGGTTTATAGACGGACAATTTGGACATTTGCTCGCTTGGAGGAAGGGCAAGAGTTCGATCATAGCTTTGCATCAATTGATGTGCTATGAGGTGCCGGCACCGTCCGGGGAGGCCCGTTTTCACATATCCGGACGGGAGATTTGATTTTCGCAGTACGAGTATGCACTCGTAACCGGCTTATTTTTTGGCGCCCGTAATTTCGATACGACGGCAGCTCGTGCCCCTGAAGAGTCTGGAGTGTACATGAGAGTGACAAACGGGAATCCAGTAACAGGAGGCGAGCTACTAAATTTATGGAAAAATGAGAAGCTCGGCAACCTCTCAGACGACGATTATTTGAAGGTGGCCAATGTCTTGGCCCTAATGTGTTTTTTCTTCGCACCTGCCGACACGAAGAAGGTCGAGACTTGGATGTGGGTTCTTGCTGATGATATAGATGCGTGGAACGATTTTCCATGGGGAGCATACACGTATAATGCTCTCTTGCACTACATGAGCTTCGTGCCGAAGGAAGTCGAAGCAGTTAAATCGAAGTATAATATTTATGGTCCGAGTTTGGGCTCTTCAGTACAAATTTCCGATTTTTTAATTTTATATTTTATTTTATATTTTATAGTTGTACCGATCTTTAATCGTATTGTAGATCTCGGGCCTATGAGGCGATACCGTATTTGGCCAGCCGTGTGTACGCCTTATTAATGACGGTGGTATGCCCCGATGTGTGAAATGGGTATTTGTCACGCCACCGTATACGGAATGGATTAGTTTTTTTGCCTTGCTTAGGTAAGTAACATCTTAAATATTTATGAACTTTTACGGAACGGATTATAACCTATTTCTTAAACTTTTCGAACAGATGGAAACACCACCCCTTCAGAGTCTTACGCCCACTCCCGAGGAGCAGCATTCGGAATACTAGAGACGGGTGATAGGAGATAATCCGATCGGTGTGGAGTTTCATAGACCGGCTGCCGAACATCGGAGAGTAGTTGTTGAAGAGGGCATCAGACGGGATCCTCTGCCGGCAAAGACAAAAGAAAAAATCGACGAAGAAACGTGCACCGGCGGAGGGGTCATCTGGGCCTCGGAGGGATGAAGATTGGACTTTGCCCACTTATGACAGAATGATTCGTTCGATAGATGAACAGTTTCAGCGGCGCGAGACTGAATTGTTAGAAAAAGTGGATCAGCGCTGGAAGGATAATGAGGATCGGTTCTTCAAGAAAGTGGGGAAATTGATAAAGTCAATTTTCGGGAGCAAGGGCAAGGGCAAAGGCATACAATCTACTGATTCGTGGGATGTGGAGCAGATTATTAATGAATCGGATGAGGAAACGGTTTCTGCACCATCTGAGCCACCACGGGGTAGGATTGTTAATGTACATGAGTGGCCCAGCTGGAATGAGCCACCACGAGAGAGATGTGGAAGATACGACGAGTGGCGAAGCGCATCCTTGGAATGTGGTCGTTCGAATGGTTAATCGTGGCCATGATATGGGACGACATAGCATGTACGAGGAGAGACATGTTTGGGTCCCGAGACGTTGGGAGCCACTCCCTGGGGCGGCTCCACCGCCTGTACAGGTATGTTAACTATTTTAATTAATTTTATATTATTTCATTTAACCATGACTTTTTGTCCAAAATGCAAGCAACATCGAGCTGTCGTGGATGACTTATTTGATACACAACATGTACAGCAGGTGTATCATAGCCGACCGTCGGAGCAGGAAATTGTACAAAGCAGTGAGGTACAAATATTTTTTGAAGTTAGTATATAATTTTGGTTTTTTTTAATAGAATGTTATTTGCAGCCCATAGTAGAACGCTTCCCAAATCCTAGTGGAGCTCCACGCATGTTTGATCCGGCCGACGCACTGAGGAGAGAATTTGCCAAGTTCATGGGAATGAATATTTCAGCCAATGTCACTGTATCCCAGCATGAGCTCTCCCACGGCTTTTTCAACAACTTATTGGATACTAAGTACGACATGGGTCACACAATGATCGATTTGTACATATGCTATCTCCGTGAGGCTTCATTATAAAGACCGTGACGTGTTGTGTACACCCGATTCACGGTATACCGTGATAGCGACTACGTCAGTTTTTGTAAGTATATATTTTTATTTTTTTTAAATATAAAATATGTTTCTTTTTAATTGTCTTGCTAATGTGTATATTTTTTTTACAGACTGCGTTACATACATCTTGGACTTCCCAAATATTTGAGCCCGATAACGACTTCCATGAACGTTACGAGGTGTCATATACCGACCGGATCCCAAATCGTGGTTTAATGGATGCCGTTTTTGGAGCGGATACGGTATTTGGTGATGACAAGACTCCGTGGTTCGATGCCAAATTCGTAAGTTTTACAATTTTTTCGGCCGTCATTTTAGCCCGTGGAATTATTTTTTACTAATTTGGATTAATTAATAGGTCATATTCCCGGTGTTGGCCGCCGGCCATTGGATGACTCGTGAGATTGTGTATCGAGTCATGGAAGTTGGAGTTGTATGACTCACTTAACTCGCCGTAGAAACAAGGATATATATGAGCACCGAAAAGCCAATTTGCGGCCACTCCGCAAACCGATCGGTCGATTGCTAGATGTACGTATTTTAATATTTTTAATATAGTTTTTTGGCTACTAATATTTTCTTTTGTAGGCTACTAATTACTTGGGAAATGAACAAGCACAATCTGCAAAGATCCGGGCATTCGGACTCCTCAGTTAGTATTGATGCCGCAAAATGAGCAGTTCAAGCAAGAGGATTCGCATAGTTGTGGTCCATATACGTGTATGGCAATTGAGCGGCTCATAAGTGGATATCCTACTCCGAAATGGGGTAATATGAAGTCAAACGTCAGAGTCTATCGGGAGTGGATGGCTTGGAAATGTTTCGAGCAGTGCCATTACGGAGATTTAGGATCTAGCTCTCCCGATGAGTAGTGTGTATTCCATGGAACAGTTCGTAATTTTGTATCTTTTATCTGCTAATGTTGTATAATGTAAAGATGGAACATTTCGTAATATTTATCCGTATCTTTTATCTAGTAATCATGTATCGGCCGATACTGAACAGAATATTTATCGGCCCCACTACCATCGGCCCCGAGCCTTGCATGGCCGAGATTGCGTGTCTCTCGGCCGCGGCCGAGAAAATCATGTATCGGCCTAGGGGCCGATATCGAATGCAATATTTATCGGCCCCACTACCATCGGCCCCGAGCCTAGCATGGCCGAGATTGCGTGTCTCTCGGCCGCAGCCGATAAAATCATGTATCGGCCTAGGGGCCGATACTGAACCGAATATCGGCTTCGGGCCGATAATCAACCGACTATTTATCGACCCCACTACCATCAGCCCCGAGCCTTGTATGGCCGAGGCCGACAAAATCGGTAATTGTGTCTCTCGGCCCAGACCGATAAAATAAGGGTTTCAGCCGATTAGGGCCGATGTGTTCAGCACTATCGGCCCTTTAGGGTTTCGGCCTTTTTTCCTACCTAATAATTTAATCAGTGACCAAAAACTTTAATCGATCAGTGACAATAAAATTAAAGCGATCATTGAGCAATAAATTAAGTCATTCCAAATACAGGGCATCTCCTCCTTGTGTGACCTTCTTCTCCACAGTTACCACATTTTTTCCTACGACGCGTACCAGATGTACTAGCTTCTGCTCCTGAAGGACGACGGCTGTTTCTCGGTCGTCCGGCTTGCCGCATAATTATTGGTGGAAGAACAACCATGTCCTCTATTTCCGGTGGGACACCCCACTCATTTCTAGGAGGCACGGGATTAACCACTCCGGCATATATTGCCTTCCACGTCGCCGTCGTATAATAATCATTAATATGATTGTACAAATTTTCCCTTCGATGATACAAAACAGCGACAACGTGACTACACGGCAACAAGTCAATTTGCCAGACGCCGCATTCACACATTTCGTCTAGAAGATTGACCCTCCACTGTCGATCACCTGCGTCGACCTTGTACTTGTGGTTAGTGACCTGCGTAACTGTAAGCCTTCGAGCCAGTTCTACTTCGTTCCGCATCCTCAACTCAGAAGCCTCCGTCAATGGATTGTTTCTGGAACTTGCTTTTACCCGTCGTGTATCGAACCACGACTCTATCATATGACGGATTGCCTCGAGCATAGCTAAAATTGGTAGTCGTCTAGCCTCCATCAGTCGAGAATTTATTGACTCGGCAGCATTCGAAGTCAGTAGACTGTAACGACGACCTTTACTGAAAAGTCGGGACCACCTTTCCGATCCGATTTCCATCAGCTTTTAGTAAATAGCAGGTTTTCCCTCACGGATCGCGTTCATAGCGTCATGGAATTCTGTTGCCCGATAAGTATAAGTTGCTCGATAAAATGACCGGATAACCCACTCACCGTGCCTTGCAAGCTTATTCGATAAATGATAGTAACAGAGCCCGTGTTGTGCGTCTGGGAAAACCACTCTTACCGCATTCGCTATGCTTTTATGTTGGTCTGAAACAATCACTAAACTGTCATCCGTTGGAAATGCGGCTCTTAGTCGCATCATAAACCACATCCACGAAACATCATTTTCAATGGGACCTACACCAAAAGCGAGAGGGAATATTTACTCGTTCGCATCAAAAGTAGCTGCGACGAATAATATTCCCTTGTTTCTCCCTTTTAAATGGGTGTCGTCCACCACAATAACCTTCCGGAGGCTGCCTAACCAAGGGGCACGCGATACTCCAAGCGCCATAAATAAATGTCGGAAACGACCATCCTCACCGACATCAAGATCCGTATAAGTTCCCGGATTTGTTTGTTCCAACAAATGCAGATATTTTGGCGATTTGTGAACGAATCAACATGTCCGCCGTAAATCATCGATATAGCTGCGTTGCGCGCTCGGAGGGCAACACCGTACGTTGCTTGTATTCCAAATTTATCCAACAAATCGGCCTGAATATCAGCCGGTTTCATTAACTTGCTTTGACGACGCATTTTACGTGCTATATAAGCAGCGACAGCCTTGGACCTCACATTTCGTTCACCAAGTCCGGATAAATCAGTTGTACAATTGTGGTCCGCAACCCACTTAACAACCTCCCAACGCGTCCGACCTCTACAAGTATGCCCGTAGCTCGAATGGACAATCACCACTTCTTCGCATAAATATTCCAAACGGGATGCACCGGAACGTTGCACTCCGAAATCCGCCCCGGTTTCCAAATGGAATAGAGCCACGGCAAAAGATAAAGATCGTCTTTCGAGCTAAACATCAATCCCGCTTGCGCACTTCCGTCTACAACGGTTATCGAGTTCTCGCGACGCTATCGAATCGGATACATCAAGGGGAACAACAGGAAGTAACCAGTTGCTTGCTGCTTCTGTGTTGTCGTATACAGTCTCGTCATTTGTTCGAGAACGATTAACTGGAACTAGCAAAGACATAAGTTGACTTACGCCACCCTCCCTCCGAATTCATGCAGCAAAATCTTGTAACGAACAATTATTCAAGGTAGAAGGAATATCTTCATCATCATCATCATCATCAGATGATGAGTCCAAGTCCGCCTCACCATCTGTATCCGTCTCCACACGAGTATTGTTTTGGGGAGCCCACCCTCCATCATTACTTCTACTTCCTTGCCCCGTAAACCAATTAGAACCCCCGAAATTAGAATTATCTTCTGGAAATTGATTCGGATTCGGAACAACAAATTGAGGATTTTGCACTTCAGGATACACAACAAACACAATCGGCTCTACGTCGATAGAGCACAGTCGCATAAGATCATCATCATGGCCCATAATTGCCTTCATCATTCGGCCGGTTCGTCGGGAAGCAGCAGTATAATAAATGAAGTAGTTGAAAGGAAGGGAATAAGCAGCGAGCCACCGATCAATATTTTGTCGAAGACATTCGAGAGAAATATTGTTTGAAGGAATGTAAACAATGAACTCATGCCCACCGACGTAATTCGAATCTGCATCGAATTGGCCATTCAATTTCACAATAATTGATCGAAAATCGGTCATTTTATCCAACTATAATTTGAAGATTTGAGAAGAAAAGAAGTGGAATGATGTTTTTTTTTTTATAGAACCAAATCGCCCATCCTACGTCTTATAAAGAAATTTCTGAAATTTTTCACGTGAAATCTGCAACTGTACTATGCTTTACGACAATAGGCCCTGATCGCCTCTGATCGGCCCTATTCGGCCCACCACAATCGGCCCCGGCTTCGTGTGCATGTGAAATGTCGGAACCGACTAGTCAATTCAGCAGATGAAGGTATCGGAACCAAGTGTATCGGCCCGACATCGGCCCCAATCGGCCAGGTATCGGCCCTACTGCAAGCATTAAAGTCATGCAGTGTCTTGTCAAATCATGTCTCCAAGGAGGGCGTAAGGGCCGATGAGGGACAGATTGATTTCCACCTTCGGCCCTGGTTCGGCCCTTCGTCGGCCGATTGATTCATCGGCCCTCGTTCGCCCATCGGCCGATTGATTCATCGGCCTATGGCATATAGGGCCGATTCACAGTAATTCGGCCATAAATCTGCCCCGCCACCATATAAGTTGAACAACTCAACTGTTTTCATCAGGGCCGATTTAGGGCCGATTGACACCCCCATCGGCCCCGCCATCGGCCCTGCGCCGTATAAGGACAAAATGGCTATATATGTGTTTTCTTTTAAACGTTGGCTACATTTGTATTTGTGCCGATACTGTGTGGCTACTGCTGGCTTTCCCTCTTTTATTTACTACAAGAGATTAATAACAAGTCCAATATGCAATGGACAAGGAATTACCCAGTTCACAATTGCAGAGTTTAACTCTGGGCGCAGGGGATTACCTCAGTCCAATAGACAATAGATACAACAACCGTTTGTGAGACAGTTCAACACAAAAACAAAACAAAACCAAAAAACAGAAAAACAAGCGGAAGCAGAGAAATCAAACACGAAGATGAGAAAACACCAAAGAAATTCAAGCAGATTAGCAAATAAACCCTAAATCTACCAGCACATAAAACCCAATCCTAGAACTGCACCAGTTGGCAGTTTTCTAAGAAATTAAGTACGGAGGGGTTTAGCCAATTTACTTGAGCGGGGTTCGGAGACTTGAACCCCGTCTTACCTAACAACGGATCTGCAGATCTGGGCGGCGACTCGACGGAGTTCGTCGGAGACAAATAGCAGCGGCGACGCCTTCACAACACCTCCATAGATCTAGGCGACTGTAACCTGTACAACGACGAGCTTCGATCTGGATGGCGACGACGGCAAGTTCAGAACCGCAATGGCGACGAACTCACGGTCTGGACGGTGTCGGAGCTACAACCGTGGCTCTGATACCACTGTTAGGTATCTGCTCCGACAATGTCTTCTAGATTGACGTCTTCGTTCCGGCTCAGACTCCCTGTCAAACGGGTTCAGTTCACACCACTTTCAGCCCAAGTACAGTCACCACGATAACTCGGTGGCACCAAGTTTCTCCTACACTCTAAGCAAAGTTCTCGCACAGAGATGGAGGAAGAGGTACAGCAAGAGAAGCACTCGACTGCGCACAACACTCCCCATCTTCCTTCTAAAACGCCCCAATTTTCATAACTTTTAAGGGGACGTCACCTCGTGCATAAATTTAATCTTCTCAATTCAATTTTCAAAAATAAAAGATTTATAAAAGCAATAAAGTTTAATGCATTTCATAAAAGCGGAAGTCTTGAATAAAAAACATGTGCACCTATTAGTTCACGGAATTAAATAAAGACAAATGCATAGTTCAATATAAAACTAAATTAATGCGTTAAAAACAAAGTGTTTTAGATCCTTTCATGTGTGTGACCATCACCATCCGCCACTTCAAGCATCTGCCGGACCATGATCTGAAAAAGTGAAAATATAAAGGAGTGAGTACGACTACTTAGTGGGGTTTAAACATTATCCAAACTATAAAACTATAAAGGATTTAACATGAGAAATTAGGCATGCAAGCCCAGAGGCTTAACCCGAAGGTTTTACTGCGTGAATGCCCGAGGGCTAACCCGAAGGTTTTACTGCGTGAATTGTCCGAAGGCTAACTCGAAGGTTTTACTGCGTGAATAGCCCGAAGACTCTTCCTGTACTGAATAACGCATGAGAAAAACAGTATAGTGTATAATAAAGATAAAAGAAAAACCACACCTTAACCTTTTTGGGTGAATGGAAAATATGTATCAGGTGTTTAAGCCTCGCGCGCCTGTCCTAAAAGATAAAACTTAACTTAAATAATTTATGCATTATTTGTCATGTATAATTTCAAATTATAATTTATTTCATAAGTCATTAAAATCTAACATGATCAAGAAAAACATCCCACACATAATTCCTATACTATCTTTCAAACCAAGTGAGGGCTAATAAAAAAAATCACACATTTATGCTTTAATTAATACATGTATCACAAACGTGTAGACCAACAAGTAATTTGACACAATAATGACCATACTTGGAATTAAATCTATCAATACCTCTCTAATGATACATAACCGTCGAGAACAAAAACAAAAAAAAAATCAGAGAACATCTTAATTCAATAATGACTACCCGCTCTCAAATTTATTGCAGAATATTAAATGAAAATACACCTATATATATAAATATTCAGCAGCATCATAAGAAGTCCCAAAATTTAAACACAGTAAATTGATTCATTAACCTAAGGAATTAAATAAAAAAAAACATGTTCTGATTTATTAACCTAAGGAATTAAATAAACACAGTATGTTGATTCATTAACCTAAGAATTTTTTTTAGAAGAGGGGGGTGAGTGAGTAAATTAGGATGGAGCATATTTATAAATAATGCAACCCTAATCAGATAAAGTTTAGGCTAATGATAAGTTTATAAAAGAAAATTCCAAAATAGCAAGATTCTCTCTAACTACATGTCCAACGAAGATTTAGACTAATAAATCTATAATGTAAAGAATATTTTAATGTATAAAATATAAGACTCTTATTATATAATATTAGTTGGGAGTCCACGTCAAAGAAACATAAATACACATATTAAATAATAATTTTTTTTTAAAATATGAAACGCATAATATTAAAACCAAGAAACAAAACAAATGATATCATTTCATCTATTAAACAATTATGGGCACATAAATCGTACCTAGCCAGTTTATTACGCATGAAATTTAAAAGAAAAAGAAAAAAAAATATCATGATCATATTTTATTAATTAATTAAATCCCAAGGCGCGACGTATAGGACTTACACACAAGATATCATGAATGAAATACAAATGAATTTTTTTATATAGATATTATTATTATTTTGAATATTTGGGGGTGTTACACCTTCTCGCCCTAGATTCCGAATATATACATCAGCGTATCACAAGCTGGGAAAGTATAGTTTGGGCCTCCAAGAGTTAGTGGGTCGGACTTAAACATTGGTTGGGCCTAATAATGTTAACACTATGACTTTACTGATTGTGTTGTTATCAAACTAGTGTCTGTAGATAGTACAGAATCTCGGTCAGAGACTTAGTCCTTACGCCATCTCAACTCCGGATGGTGAAAAGATACTCGTGTTTTCAACACTGATTGAGATTGTGAAGCGGCCTCGTGAGGGATTTGTTGATTTTGAAGTATATGATTATGTAAATGGAAGGTCGGAGCCACTGCCGCTGCCCCCTTTCCCCGATGAGCCCGTTGATATTCAGCAATCACATGTTGATCTGGTGGCCTACTCCTTCATGACGGAATCTGCATTCTATATGCTGATTCTGATGGCGTAGTTAGGGTGCGCCCCTCTTCACATTATCGTTCATCAGATCGATCCTACTACAATATTTCAAGAAGAGGATAGTCGAGGATATGTAGCCACGACACTGAAGAGCAGTCGATATGTGTTTGAGCTTAGCTCATCATATTGGCTCTTCTATCCCCTTTGCCTTGTATCTCGATCGAGCAACCGCGAAATAGGTTTGTCTCTGTCTCTATCTCGTGTTTGCCTACTTGGACACATCACACACTCTTAAATATTAAGTATTATATTTGAAAACAATTTTCTATTTTAATATATACTTTTGCATTTATTTTCAATATTATGCATGTAATTGGATTAATGGCCCAAATTATACTGCAAGATATGTAAGAATCAACTTTTTGTTCACTTCTTTAAATTATTAATGTCTTTTTATTAATTATGTGTTTTAGTGATAAAGCTTCTTGTTGTAACTTTGCAAACTTTTACTAGTACTCTATAGTTTTGAGTATCTTTATTCCTTGATTTTTGCAATGACAAAAGCACAATGCACTTTATATATTAATTCTTCATCTATCTCCATTTTTCTGTCAGTTTCATTTTAGTTTTGTTATTCTGAGAATTTTTGTTAAATCGAATTGATGCTAACCAAAACTTTTAAGTTAAGAATTCAAGCGAACCAAACTTTTTTTTGGTTTGATATTTGGTTTTCAAAAAATACAGAATCAAATTTATGGTGAAATTTCCGTTCGATTTTACCGAACTGACACCCCTAATTGAAACTATGAACATCAATATTTTGTCTCAAAATGTAGCTCCTGGATTAAAAGATCTAATTGTTCGTCTTATAATTTATAATCAAAATCGATTTTATTAAGAAGATTAAATTTTTTTATTTTTTTTATTATTTTATGACGAAGAACCCGCAGCCGTTACCTTTGGTGCACAGAATAAACCTATGCAATAGCCTGCAAACCATACATGAGAGTTAAATCACCCTAAAGTGACAGGTGACAGGCTACACTAAGGGTGTTACGGTATAGCGAAAAATTGGTATATTGCACATACCATACCGAAAAAATACCGAAAATACCGAAAATTTGGTATACCGTGATTTTCGGTACGGTATGATACTTTACCGAAGCTTTTTCAGTACGGTAACGATATGAGATTTCTCATACCGCGGTATACCATTGCATACCGAAATTTCGGTATGCAACGGTATACCGAACATACCGATTCATACCGAACCTTGGTATATACTGTGTATCGATATACCGCGGTACATACGGTATACCGAAGTAAACCGATTCATACCGAACATCGGTATATATCGTATACCGAAATATACCGATTCATATCAAATGTCGGTATATACTGTATACCGATATACCGAACTATACCGATTCGAATCGAACTATACTAATATGTACCGAACTATATCGATGTATAGCGAACTATTCATTATATCAATCTTAATGTCATATTATACATTTATAGATTAATATTTGTCTAATAAATTAATCGTAGTCCGTACATACCACTTAAATGACAAAACTTTATTTAGCAAAATTCGCATTATTTATTTATTAAACCATGAAATGAATTCAAAAATTTTTAAATTACATAAGTAATACATACCAATTATTTGAATTGCCTAAATAATACTTGAAGTGGACTGAAAAAATAATTTAAGTTTATTTATTGAAAAATTTATATTTTTTGTTCTCTATTATTTTGTAAAAAATTTATATCATCATATGGTTCATATTTTAAATAAATATTTAATTTTTTCTTAGTTTGTCTGATTTTTAATAAACATAAACTAATTCATTAAATGTTCATATGATAATATGACCATACAACTTAACAATCATTAATCACTATGAATCAAATATATATGATTGAGAGAATAATTTATTGTGTTATGTTATCATTGTTCCAAGTGAAACACTAATTTAATCAAGAAAAGAAAATTGAAATGAAATACAAATAAAAAAATTTAGTTATATTATTAAGTGTTACTTTATATCGATTATTATGAAAATTACTTTATAATTTATATATTCCAAATGAAATACTAATTCAATCAAGAAAAGAAACATCATAGACAAATGTAAATCAAATATTCTATTTCGGGCAAAATTATATTCTTAATTTCTTTCTACATTTTCTCGATATATATTCTATTAATTAGTTTCTAAATATTAAATTAAGTAGAATAGAACTTTTCATTTGTATTAATTATTAAATAAAGCTATTAAATGAAGTAAAATTAAAATCGTAATAATTATTTGGTTTGGTATACCGAAGTACGGTATATCGGTATACCGAAGTACACTATGGTATACCGAAAGTTTTGGTATATCGTTTGATTCGGTATACCAAAAATTTCGGTATACCGATGTACGGTATGGTATACCGAAATAGTGGTATGACAACGATATGGAGATTGCTCATATCGAACTTTCGGTATAACGAACTATGGTATACCGAAGTTATCGGTACAGTAACGGTATGCATTTTTCATACCGAATATTTTCGATACGGTAAGCGGTATGGAAAAAATGTTACGGTATACTGTATCGAACATCCCTAGGCTACACATAGCGTTTCTAGTGGAATTGTAACTCATATGGTTATTTCTTCCCCGATGCTATCATCCTATTCAGAAACAATCAAACATTAATCAACACCATATCATTTAGTTTTCCAAAAAATTGTATCAAGACGGTTTGTTTTATTTGATGGAATGTTTGAAGAGAGAGAGAGATTATGGCTTATAACTTAAAGCATGTGATGTTTTAGCTAAAGCAACATTATTTATGGCATCATAGTTGCTCAATCTCACATTCTAAATAAGAAATTAAAATCTAGGTTGAGAATCGTTGATTCAGTTATATTTCTAAAGATGTCGATAATCAGAACCTCTTTTGATTTAAAATTTCTTTCTCCTTTTCTTTTCTTTCATTATCTTTTTTATCTATTTTTTTAAAGTTTATATTTAATCATTGTAATTGTTAAACTTTTTAATTTGTTAAATTGAATAAATTGAATTCATAAAATTATGTGTTTTAAAAAAATACAATCTCTCTCTCTAAACTGTTGTTTCCGGTACAAATACATTCTCAATTAGGTATTTTCCTGAAACAAGATTCACTCTTTTTCTTCTCATCTCCACATCTATCTTTTCCACCTAAAACTATGACCACCTGCTAAATTCTTCACTTTCCATATTCAATCACACCCAGCGCCGAGTATCAGCAGAAATCCAAGATCCCCAAAGCTGAAATCTTATCTCTCTTCATTCTATGGCAAAATCAGAGATGCATTTGGGTCTGAATCGAGCTGCAAAGATTTGTCGAGCAATTCTGTGGGAATCTTCATACAGTCCACCTGTTGATTCTTGATTTTGCTTCACATCTCGCAATGCCAATCGACCAGTCAGATACTTTTCCACGAAACCCAGATTCGATGTCGCCGGCATAAGAGAGCCGGATGACGCGGTTGCGTTGTTTCGAGAAATGGTGATATCTGAGCCTCTCCCTTCTACTTCTGTATTTACGAAATTGTTGGGTTCTGTTGTTAAGATGGAACATTGCTCTCTTGCCCATTCTATGTTCGACGAAATGCTTCAACGAGAAGTTCTTGTAAATGAATGCATCTTGAATGTTGCGATCAATTGCCTTTGCCGGCTGAATCGAGTTGATTTAGGGTTTGCAATTTTAGGCAGCTTTTTCAAGCGTGGATACAAACCTGATGCCTTTACCTTCAGCACCCTCATACAAGGGCTTTTCCTTGCAAGGAAGGGGGTTGATGCAGAGATCTTATTTAAGAAGTTGTGGAGAGAAAAACAATACGAGTTGAATGAATTTACATATTCTACCGTCATAGATGGTTTGTGCAAAGCTGGGCGTACTCTCACTGCGTATCATTTGCTGAACTTGTTGGAGAAAGAAAGATGCAAACCAAATATTTTTGCTTATAGCACATTAGTTGACAGTCTTTGCAAGGACGGAATGGTTGATGAAGCCTTTCAACTCTTCGCCAACTTGACGGAGAAGGGTGTTTCACCTAATGTCGTAACATACAATTCAATGATTCAGGGCTTATGCAGTTCTAACAGATGGAAGGATGTGGAAGACTTATTAAAGTTAATGACAGCTCGTGAGATCTCTCCGGATGTGGTTACCTTTAATATTTTAGTAGATGCTTTTTGTAAGGATGGAATGTTGAAAGAGGCCAAGAATGTTCTAAAAATTATGATGCAAGTTTGTGTTAAACCCAATATAGTCACTTACAATGCATTGATAGATGGATGGTGTCTGGAAGGACATGTGGCTCAAGCTAGAAGAGTGCTTGATTCGGCAGTGGATTCGGGCCTCAAGCCTAATATTGTCAGCTATGGTAGCTTGATGAACGGGTATTGCAAAAAAGGGCAAGTGGATGATTCTTTGCATCTATTTCTCGAAATCCCTTCCAAGGGGTTAGAGCATTCCGTGATTTCTTATAGTATTATGATACAAGGATTGTTTCGAGTCCGGAGATGCAATGAGGGCTTGAAGCTTTTCAAAGAAATGCAAGCTCGAGCAGTGTCCCCTGACTTACAGTATCTTGTTGCACAGTCTATGCAAAAATCAACGTGTGTATGAAGCATTGTCATTCCTACCTATGATGGAAGAAAATCGCGTCTTTCCCAACATTTTCACATATAATATCCTTATTGGTGGATTTTGCAAGTATAAAAGACTTGACAAAGCCAAGAGTCTCTTCAACAAACTCTCATCCAAAGGCTTGGAGCCTAGCACTGTGACATTTAACATTCTTATGGATGCACATTGTCGTGAAGGGAAAATGGATGAGGCTAAGGATTTGCTTTTGAAAATGGAAGAATGCGGGTGTTGGTGCAATTCCGCTCTTGGAAGAGATGGTCACAAGGGGCTTTTTACTGGAAGCTGCCACTTTCCGAATGCTGCTCGGCTATCTACGTCTACGAGGTAGAGATAGTCGCCTCTTGAATATCGTTAAGAAACTTGTTCCAAAGAATATATTTTAGTTTTTGTATTGATGAAGGTGGTGTAGATTATGGAAGAAGGTAGAGGAAGTGTAGGAGAGATCCTTCCTCTTGGATGAGGGGCTACTCACGTTTATTATTACTTTCTCGTAATTCCATCGATTTTTATGCAACAATTTTCTGTCTAGACAACCTGGAAAATATGCAGTTTAGGTAAATAATTAGGAATCGATTTTCTCATACCAAGCTATAGCAGTAGTGCCTCACATTTCAAGTGCTCTTAATGAAGCTGGATCATCTTTGACCGTTTTCAATGCACGTCGCGTATATTAAGTATTCAAATTAGAAAATCCAAGAGTTAAAAGTCCCTTTATCGATCTTAAACATGTGTGCAAGAGAAAGGGTAAAAATTGATTCACATTACATTTCAAGAAATCTAGCTAATCCCATTTCACAACAAGGCGAATAGAAGTACCTCACATTCACGCTCCTCGCTCTAACTAGGCAGCTGAATCTTCCTCCAAGATCCCGAATTCAAGTCAAGAACTAGCAAACAAGAGTAACTTTTTGTCATCCAATGCAAAGCACCATTAGTAAACACAACTTGGTTCCTATTCATATTTGTAAACTGCTCATACTCATGCACTGTAACCAACTTCTTCCACTGTAAACAAGAAGAAGGTAGAGGTTTAATATTTGATATATTGGTAGTGTAGGAGAGCTCCTTCCTCTTGTATGTTTATTATCACTTTCGTAATTCCATCGATCTCTGTGCAAGAATCCCTGTGTACCTTCACCACAACATGTAGTTTACATTTGTATATTCGACCGTTGAAACTCTGTAATGATGATGTTTTATCCTGTCATCATGTAAGGAGTAGCAGTTACTATTCAACTCAGATCAGCTGTCTCTGATGATGGATGAACTGAAGCAATCAAGTTCTAGAAACAGATAAATTTTATTATAAATTGTGAAATCGAATTAATTTTAATCGAAGGCATAAGCAATATAAAAAGACAAATTGATATAGATCGTTTCAAAATTTTGCTAAGATAAATTGATCTATAATATTTTTCTTAGTTAATAAGTCATCAACTTATGCTAGTTTGGATGAATTGAATCTTCCAATAAATTTTTCCTTAGTTAACGGTTAGTCAACGATTTTCTTAAAATAATATAAGAATTTTTTTAATCAATTTTTTGGCACCAATTTGTTCAACTATTGAAAAAAAAATTAAATGTTTTAAGAATTAGAGAAATTGTATTACTTATGATAAATTTTAAAGAATAACAAAATAAAATTAGTAATTTTTTTTTGGAACAAATCTTTAAGCATAATAAATTTAAAAAAAAGTTAGAAAATGGGAATTAAATTTCAGGAGGTTAAATTTTAAATTTTAAATTATTATATTTATTTTAAAACATTTAAATCTCATTACGGTTTCAGTTCCGGTTTTTGATATAATGTTTCTTAAATTTATTCCGAAAATATAATTTATTTGACAAAATCTAATATATATTTAATTTATTCCGAAAATATAAATTTCTTAAATTTATTCCGAAAATGGGAATATGTTCCAAAACGATACAATTTGTCCAAAATTTTTTAGGCTTGTGGCACGAAAAATGCCGCTAAGCAATTCACTCTCTTCATAGAGACAAGGCACCATGAAAATCTTTAATGATATGTTTATGATTTCAAGACCAGAAATCTATCAGCTGCATGTCCCTGATTAATGAAATGAAGCAATCAAGTTCAGAAACAAAGATATCATCAGAAATTGTGAAATCGAACGGCTAAATTAGCTATTATGTGTTGCAATAGAATGAAATTGTGAAATCGAGCAGAATATGATGCTGGCAAACATCTGGGCTAATTCCAATAAGATCAGCCAATTTCCAGCCAATGGCTCTCTTGTGCCTCTTGAGAACTTCTGTCAACTTCTTCTCCTGCTTCTTAGATAACTCTTTGTTGATGATAACTGGAAGAGTATTCTGCTGAAGTGGTTTTTGACGTAGAGAACTGCTAGAGGCTGCAGTCTCCTCCAACGCACAGAGAGACATAATGGCCTCCTTTATCTCTCCATCATCAATCCCCTTGATATCAAATTCATTAAGCCCTTGTGTTAAGGCTAACTCTACTTTGTACTGCAAAAAATTCGTCTCAAGGTGATCTTGGACAAGGGGCTCAAAAATGTTAGCGAGAATACACATTTTTAGAATCAATTGGCTTCTCCAAAGCCTCATCAAGTCTATAAGTATATGATTCCTCATGATACTTAATGTGGATGGTCCAATTTTCCATATCTATAAGTGCTTTAATTGTCTTAAGGAAAGTTCTATCCAAAAGCACTCCATTTGTACCCTCTACATGCCCACCAGGCGTATCAATAACATAGAAATCAGCAGGGTAAGTGAAATTATGGATTTTCACTAAGACATTTTCAAGAAGGCCAATAGGATTTACACACGATCTATCAGCAAGTTGAATCACAACACCAGTCTTTGTTAACTCTACCCCCATTTAGCATGTTATAAACACACAACGGCATCACATTAATTGATGCCCCCAAATCACACATAGAATGCTTGATTTTCACCTCTCCAAACAGACAAGGAAGCTTAAACATACCTGGATCTGCACACTTAGTGGGAAGTCTCCGTTGTATGAATGCAGAGACAGTTTCCTCCATCACAACCTTTCCAGTGGGCTTTGCCTTTCCAGCTATGAAATCCTTGATGAATTTGCAAAGAGGGGGGAATTTAATAGCTTGGAGGAATGGTATGTTAACCTCCAATTTTTCAAACATTGCCATGAAATCCATGGTCTCTGCATTGGGCTTTGTTTTCCTCGCTAGAGCAGCTGGAAAAGGTGGTTGAACAGGCACACTAGGTCTACTTATATTGATTGGTTCATCTACTTCAACCTTTCGTCTTGCGGCTTCCGGTCCGAATGGGGATTCTGTTTTCCGGGTCGGTGTGGTTATCTTCTTCAGACTTTAAGTCCTTATCTTGTTTCTTCTTGGAGAGTTCCTTTAGCTCCTTTCCACTTCGCAAAATCATAGCCATTGCATTCCCTCCCTTTGGATTTAAATGCACTTGGGAAGGCAATTTGCCTTGGTTTCCATTCATTTCATTAAGAGTATCTGCTACCTGAGACAGAAGCCTCGATAGGGTGTCGATGCTTGTCTTCTGATCCTTTTGTGCATCTTGTATGCTTTGCTGGGCTTGTTGGATGCTATGGATGACATCATTACGAGTTTGCACATCTCTCTCGCATAGTCTTCGAGATGTGATAAGCTCTCCCAACATTTCTTCAAGAGATTTTGAAGATTGAGTTTGGGACAAGTGGGGGTGCATTCTCGTTGGTATACCCTTTGATGTGGGGGACGGTAGCTCGTCTGTTGCATGGATGCATGTTGTGGCATATTTTGTCTTTGCTGATTTTGTTGTGGTTGTTGAAATTGCTTGTAGTTGTGGTTGAAAATTCCGTTGAGGGGGATCTCTGGTTGACTCCATTTAAAATAGGGATGATCCTTCCATCCTGGATTATAGGGTTGTGAGTAGGGATCCCTCTTTTTTTGTGGTTGATTGTTCGAACTCCCAATTGCGTTAACTTGCACATCCTCATTCAGGTTACACTGGAGGGTGACATGTCCAAAATTTCCACAATTCCCACAAGGCTTCTCAGGAGGTCTAGCAACGATTGCCTTTTCTACAACATTGGTCAGCATCCGCTCAATCCTCCTAAGTCTTTCTTCCATTTGGTCATTAGCTGCAGAAGAGCTTGCTTGAGCAGCTTTCTTTAAGATACGAGGGCTCTCATATTCTCTAGTAGCATCTACCAGATTTTAGATTAGCTTTTTGGTCTCACTTATCCGACAATTGGAAAATCCTCCTCCACTTGATGAATTTACAAAATCTTTCGTTTTAATCGCCATGCCTTGGTAGATATATTGGAGGAGATCTCCTTCTGAATATCTGTGGTTGGGGCAGCTGTCCTTCAGTCGTTGGAACCGAGTCCAGTATGTGCGCAAGGACTCATCAGACTCTTGTTCAATGCTGGAGATTTCCTTCTTCAATGCATTTGTTTTTGTGGAAGGGAAGTAGTAATCCGGAGAAAGCCATCTTCATCTCCGCCCAATTCGTGATTGAATTAGGTGGGAGACTCAAAAACCATACATTTGCCTGCTCAGACATGGCAAATGGAAATGCAGTCAATCTAAGCTGGTCTTGTGTAACTCTAGGTGACCTCTTCTGGATCCTGCAGATCTTGGTGAACTCACTCAAGAAATTGAATGGATCTTCACCTCTCTTTCATAGAACTTGGGCAGAAGGTGGAGTATCCTAACTTTCAGATCAATTGGTTCATCTGTTTCTGGCACTCTAATTGCAGTAGGTGTATCTTCGGCATCATGCTTCGATAACTCGTTCAACCTTGGGTCAGGGTCGACTATTTCTTCAGACTCTGTCCTTGATTCCGACTCATACTCTACTTCTTAAGAATTGTAACTTGTATGGTCAGACTGAACTCCTTCAGTTTCAGGTGTTACCGGCTTCAGCACCAGTTTCCACTTCAGCTTCTGGTTCAGTTAAAGGAATGTCATGTCGGGCCAGCAGGTTCAGCTGTTTTCTCAGCTTCGTCTCCTTCCGAATTCTCTTTGCGGTCTTCTCAATTTCTGGGTCGAACAAGAGATTTGGGTTGGGAAAACTACTCATAAACAACATAAAAAATACCAAAAGATCAATAGGAAAAATAGATTAAATCAAACAACGTTCCCCGGTAACGACACCAATTTGGTGAGCGTCGCTTCGCTCTCACCAAATGATTAGTCATGTGACACAAGCTAAAAATAGGGATTAGCACAATGATAAGCAGGGTCGAATCCACAGGGAACGAGAGAAATATCTTATGTCTCCTAATAATCCGATTTTGGTGTAGCCACCACGCTTCAAGTTTGAGTTTGATTATAACTAAGCATGAAATAAACAATAATTAAATACGAAGAGTTGTGATAAGAGAAAAGGGACCCGACTCGGCAATTCCGAACTAACCACTACCCCCAATCCTTGACTCAATAATTTATTCAACCCCTTAAGCTAATTAGTTGGAATAACATACTGAGCATGATTATATCCCTAACCTTACCATCTAGGTAGAAACGAGCATGTTAAGCATATAACCCATTTCCTCTTCCTTAATATAATCTAGCATGTTGAGCAATTTCTAGATTAATATTAAGAAAGCATTAAACTCAAGGTCACCAATTTAGCTATTTACCCATGTTGAGCATGCAACTAAATTAACCAAAGACCAATTTTCATTCAATTAAATAATTTACTATCTTAGGGTGATCAATCCTAAAATAATCGATTATACAATTATAACCCGGAATTAGCCAAAACTTAAAGAGAAGAATTTAAGCACCATTAGGTCTCAAGGGGGAATCGAGGGCTAGAACGTCATTGCCTCGTCGAGTCGAGAAGATTAGCTATGCATACTTTGATTATTAAGAAATACATAAGTAAATGATACATAATTGAAGAATCCGTAATTAACAATAAATGCTAAGAACTTAAAGAGAGAAAAATACTTAAGCAATGAGAGTTCAAAGAGAAAACAAATTTACCAACATAAATACATTACAAACATAAATACATTACACAATACAAAATCTTCTTGATTGTAGAGAACATAAAAATAAAACATTACCAAATCCTTCACCTCCTTGTTGTTGTAGCCGAGAGGAAAAAGGAAAATATGTTGGAAGAGAATTCCTCTCATTTCGTTCCCCTTAGCCGAGAGCAAGAAGGAGTTAAAGAAACTTCCTTTTTCAGTTCCTTGTTGCTGCAGACGAGAGGAATGAATAAAGAATTTGAAGAATATATGCGTCTCTCCCTTTGTTGTTGTCGAGAGCAATAATGAGAAGTGGATATTTTTAAACTGAAAAATGAAGTTGTAGAGAGAAAAGTTTATCTTCTTCATTCATCACCTTCGCTATTTATACAGTCAGTAATGTAACAGTGCCTTAACTACTTTCTTAACAGTATAACTAATCCCTAACAGTGTTTCAACAGTGTAACCACTTCCTAACTAATTTCTAACTAATGACTCACGTGTAATGCACGTGCTCACTTAATATAAATACTAATATTCCCGCGACTAAGGAACTCTGCGATTTCTACCAAAGGAAGCCTCTGTGTTAAGGAGTTGAAGCGGGCTATTGGAAGTGGTTTTGTGAAGACATCCGCCAGCTGATCAGTGGAGGATACATATCGTACTTCAAGCTCTTTGTTAATGACTTTGTCTCTAACAAAATGAGTATCTATTTCGATGTGCTTGGTTCGAGCATGAAGGACTGGATTCTAGGCAATAGCTGCGGCACTCTGATTATCACACCATAACACCGGTTGTCTGAATGATGTAAAACCCAATTCAGTAAGCAATGACTGTATCCATATCAACTCTACTCAGCCAACGCTTTGTATTCTGATTCAGAGCTACTGCGAGAGACTACTTTTTGTTTTCTTGAGCTCCATGAGATAAGATTGGGTCCGAGGAAGATACAGTACCCTCCTGGTATCATCCACGTAGCTGGTCCAATCAGCATCCGTGAAACCATAGAGAGAGAAAAGTGAAGCTGGTTTGAACACTAGGCCTAGGAATGCAATTCCTTTTAGGTACCGTAGCAACCTTTTGCAAGCTTTCCAATGGAAAATGGTTGGTTGATGTAAGAATTGACTCAGTTTATTCACCATAAAGCTGATGTTAGGTCTTGTAAGTGTAAGGTATTGAAGACCTCCCACAATACTCCTATATAGTGTAGGATCCGCAAAGATAGGACTGTCATCCTTGAATAACTTCTGACCAGAGTCAAATGGAGTTGGCACTGGTTGAGAGTTGAGCAAATTGGCCTTATGCAGCAGGTCTCTGACATACTTGGCCTGATGAAGAGTGAAAGACCCCCCTTGCTGAACTACTTGTATGCCGAGAAAATAGTTGACATTACCAAGGGATTTTAAGGCAAAATCATCATAAAGGGTATGAATGAAAGTCTGAACCAGTGTAGAATCCTCTCCAGTGATTAAAATATCATCCACATAGATTAGGAGCAGAAGTATTTTACCTTTTACTCTGGTAAAGAAGAAGGAATGATCAGAGGCTGAGAATTTGAAGCCACTATGAATAAGGTAGTTTTTCAGCCGCTCATACCAAGCTCTAGGGGCCTACTTAAGTCCATAAGGTGATTTCTGAAGCCAACAGACATGATGAGGATGATCTGCACTTATAAAACCCGTAGGTTGTTGCATGTACACATGCTGATCCAAGACTCCATTTAAGAATGCATTGTTTATGTCAATATGTTGAACTGTCCAGCCATAAGTAGAGGCTAGAGTGAACATGAGTCTCGATCGAGACTGGCTTCACTACAGGGCTGAAGGTCTCATGGAAATCTACCCCAGCTCGTTGTTGAAAGCCTTTGGCCACAAGTCTAGCTTTGAACCTATCAACTGATCCATCAGCTAGAGTTTTCACCTTATAAATCCACTTGCAGTTTACTAAATTCATATCAGCCGTTCTAGGAACAAGTTCCCATGTTTGATTTCTCTTAAGGGCATTGAATTCTTCATGCATAGCCTGTTTCCAGAGAGGATCAACAAGAGCTTCTTTGTCTGAGATTGGTTCAGTGGGAAGGTCTGATAAAGATGTAGAGTAGGCTTTTGGTTTGAAAATACCATGTTTAGATCTGGTACTCATTGGGTGAGTATTTGTTGGCTGAGATTGAACAGGAGGCTGAGTTGAGGAAGAAGAATCAGGTATAGGAAGAGAGTGTGAAGAGGCATTGGAGTTGGATGTAGATGTAGGTGTATGAATGTGTTGAGGTGACTGAGAAGAGGGTGTGGAGATGGGACTGTTGAGACCAGGGGTTTTTGTAAGGGTACTGAAGAGGAATTGTTGGGAACAAAATGTAACTGAGGTGAGGGGTTGGAACATTCTGAACCAAACTCCTCTTAGATATGGATAAGTTACATTGAGAGAGAAATAAAAGAAACTACAATACA